>JABAYD010007933.1:0-18585 GCA_014822095.1 Diplotaxis tenuifolia | reverse complement strand
GGTATCGCAAATCACTTCCCGATAGGTCACCCATCCTTTGACTACTCCATCTAAAGCAAGCTTAACTCTGGAGTTCTCTCTGGATGTGCTCCCGAAAAGGTAAGTTCACTTTGGTGACATAGGTAGCCAAATCAATCCTCTTAATCTTTTTCCATGTATCACAACTCGGGATGTTACACTTTCTCTCTTTACTTCTACCCAAAAGTCATCCTCAATCAGGGCACTGACGTGGTACTTGAATCCAGCCTCTTCCTTCTCCTTAATGAAGATCTCATGTCTCTTTATGGCCTCACTAGTCTGGATTACCTGATTCTCTAACTTCTTCACATGGTGTTGAGGTTTTCAAACTTGGTATTGAAGTTGAGGTACATATAATTTATCTTTCCATTGAAGTCTACAATCATCTTCTGTTGTCCTTCAAGAACTTTATCTACCATTGTTTCCAACTTGCTCCCTTGAGTCTTTGGAGGTGGTTTCTGGTTGTAGTTACCCTTTTGACCATTGCCATAAGTGTTTCTGTTGTAGCCTTGATTCTCATATCTCTGGAAATTCCACCAATGTAGTTCACATCTTCTTTTTCAATTTCACCCTCTTCTTCCTCCAAAAAGCTAAGTTGCTTCTTGAGTAACTTATAAACACTTTCCATCCCTGCTCTAGCTTCATAAATTTTCTCCCTATTAAGTGTTGGGGCCTATTTCTTCTTATTATAATCAGTGTTCTGCGTACTGTTGCTGGATTATAAGTTCTCAATCAACCTTATAGTCTCTTTCGGACTTCTAGTGCAAATGATTTCTCTGCTGGCTATGTCTAAAGCCATCTGTAATCACAGATCAATACCTCTGTAGAAAGTACTAAGCAATTGTACTTCATTAAATCCATGGTGTGGATTATCACGCTGGTAAGACTTGAATCTGATCCATGAACTTTTGAAAGACTGTGAAGGTTCATGTGTGAAGGATGCAATTCTGCTCCTCAAATCTTCAGCTCGCGCATCATCAAAGAAATTTCACAAGAAGGCATTCTTGATGCCCGTCTAGGATGTAAGAGATTCTGGTGGTAATTGATTAAGCCAATATGAAGCTTCTCAAGAAAGTGAGTGCTTGAATAGCTTACAAAACGGACAGTCCTCATGGACTCTATTGGCTTTAATGGCAGATACTCGATCCTAGAACCACTCCAGGTGATCCACAGCGTGCTCGGTCCGCAATTCATGATAAGATGTATGTGCTACCAATGAAAAGAAGGACGGTTTGATCTCAAACTCATGTCTCTGGAAAACTAGAGGTCGAATGGTGGTTCTGTTGACGTAGTACTGGTCATGACGGTTGTAGTCTGCCAGTGTCATAGTCTGAGCAGCTTGAGCATTAACTTCAGGTTGAGCTTCTGCAGAGTTTTCTTCTGGTTCAGGGATTACAGTACCATGTTCATCTATCTTCTGTCCTGCTACATTACGCAAAGGAGCTTCAAGATCACGCAGACCTGGTTCTCATCTCGTATCTAAATAATCAGCGCAACCATAACTGGCGAGTTATTGTCGATCGATAGTAGGGTCGCACTATCGATTGATGTTGTTCTTGGTGTAGTGATGGTCTGTCACGGATATCAATCGATGCTTGTCGTTTTTGCTTGCGGATTGATCGTTCGATTGCTACTATATCTGAAAAAAGTAATTCTTGCTCTTTGTATCAAAAATTATTAAAACAAAACCTAGACTAATCCTAGAAAGTAAACCTAATGGCGAATTTTTCTCCCCGGCAACTATGCCAAATTTGATAGGGCTGCGTTTCAGGATTTTAAAAACTCTTATTCTACTCTAATCAAATTATCGTATGAAACTCAACTAAAACCTACTCTTGCCATGAGAGATCAATTGCAGTATTTAGTGATCGAATCCACGGAGAGTGAAAGCACACAATAGATTTAGTAATCTTATGGTTAAGCTAGTTGAAGTATTTATATTAATTATCAGGATGAGATAAATAGAAAATTGTTTTATGTTAACTTCATTCAAATAAGGAAAACAACTAGATCTACGGTTTTGGAACGTGAATTACAATTGATAGGTTGAGTACTTAGACGAGCTGACACACTAATTTATTTGGAATGTATCCTGCTTAGAACCTACTCTTGCAGTATCCAAAGTCTTATAATAAAGTTCTGGTTAGCTACTCCAGGGCTTGCATTAAGTATACTTTTAATCAATGGGTATCAATCCTTCTAACAACCTATTCTAGGGCTAGTTAAACTGAACCGTATCTAACCCTAAATCTAACACAGGGAACTACTCAGACATAATCATGCAGTACATATTCACAGTCTGAAAAATGAATAGATATAAGACTGGGGTTCCAATACAAAACAATGGGAAAAGTTATGATCTTCTCTACTAGAAAACAATGAAAAACTATCTAAGTAAAAAGTACGGTCCTCTGCCTAACAATGGCAGAAACCTTTTTATAATTAGGTAGAAACTTGTCTAGGATCAATGGTCTTGGGCTCCAAGTCCGATTATGAATAAAGTCGAGCCTTCTATCGCCTTAACCTTCGAGTGATGCTAGGATAGCAATATCGATCGATGTTGATCTTGAAATATCGATCGATGATGATCTTGTAATATCGACTCTAACTTAGCTAATGCTTTTCAGCTACGGGTTCTTCATCCAAAAAACTCCACGTAACTCCAAAATGAACCTAGACCTGAAAAATATAATATATAGCCTAGACACGCAAAATAGACTCCGAATGAGATCTATATTATGGTATAAAAATTGTAAATAATAGGGCATATCAGCAACATCATACAATACATCCTTCGTGCGAGACATAGACCATCATTTCCTTTCCATCCTTACCCACAAATCCCATTTTCGAAAAACGGCCAGCAAAGATAGAACTGACTGACCTACCCTCTCGATACCAAATTGAAACACTCAACCCAAAAATCTTTGAATACACATTAAAATTTCTAAGTAAAAGATCGAGTCAAATTTTATCCGATGAACTACAACTTTATTAAGGAATCACGGGGCTGAGTACTTAAAATCTTGTAGTTTACAATAAAAATATCTTTTATAGAACTTTCAAACATTACCAAAGTTCAAAACATCCTTCTCGGTGGTTTTTATAGTCTCGCGCTCTGGTCCACATTACTTGCGTCACAAAAGAATGTCTAAGTATACAAAATTATTTAGTGAGGTCACTCAAAACCGCTCACATGCAATTTAATAATCAATAAAAAAAATTCTACATTCCATTATAATAACCTACCAGTGTCATGTTATCAACCTAGCTATCTGTTTTCATTATTCTTTACTTAGCACTTTTCCTATTAATTATCCATTTCCATGAGCTCAAAACTAATAATTTAGCATTTGGTTCTATCATTCTTTATTAGTAATTTTCATGCATTTCTTATTACTTTAACCTTTTCTAGCTTTCTGACCTAAAGATCAATTAACATGAGGCTGTTGCCAAACCAGTGGATGTAGCTAAACCTGCGACTCGTCAGTCCATTATGAAACGTAGCTAACATGCAGAAGAAGCCAAACTGTGGACGAAGCCAAGCTGTGGCTGAAGCCAACCTATGACAGAAAGGTCCATCATGGGCGAAGCCAATATACACACCACAAAGCCAAAATATGATCATATTATCTTTACGACCCAAAGCCAAATCATTTAAGTTCATCGTCTATTTATGTTCTTTTCTTGATTAATCTCATCCTTAATCTTTTTTTTGTATATCTTTTTCCACTTAAGATACATATTCTTTACAAGATCAATTCTACGCTCACTCAGATAAACTTAACAATTTAAACTTAGCATCATGACACACAATATGATGTAAATATCCTAATAATTCAAGAACGTTCTTCGACTCTTGAGAACTACCTCGAAGAATGAAAGACAAAATTTCTATAAACAATTCTCCTAACACATAATCTCCTTTTTTAAACAATATTTTCTTGATTTAGGAGTCATCCGATCAAACTTACTTGATATTAGTATTATTGTAATGTTTAATTGGTATAATATTGTTGTTTTCATGTTATTATTTTTTTGTATTTACAGTTAATGTTATTTATTTATTTAAATTTTCCATAACAAAAATAATGAGGACTAAAATGATTTTTTTGAAAGTTAACAAAATTAACTGAAAGATGGATAATTAAAAGAACAAAAAAATGAAAATTCAAATTTTTGAAGTTGTGAACATTATAACTTCAAATTCACTAGCTGCCACTTAACTCACCCTCGTTTTTCCTCTCCAGCGCTGGCGCAGGGCCGGCTAATTGGGGGGGACAATCGGTGCGACCGCCCCGGGTCCAAACCCGTGTCCCCCGTATATTAATAATTAAGGGGTCCGATTTTTTTATAAATACACATTTTATATAGAAAAATTAGAATTTTAATAAATTAAAAATCAAAAGGGGCCCAATAATTTTTATCACAAAATATTACTAATTAAATTGTAAAAAAGTTTAAAATATTGAATAAACATAAGTTTTAAAAGGTGAAAAAAAAAATTTGCCCTAGGGCCCCGACAAAGTTAAGCCGGCCCTGCGTGAGAGGCACCTTGCCTCCATCCGTTTTTCGGTTCTACGTCTGTGGGTGAGATCCCTTAATTAAGAGTGAGTTGTGACGGTTTCTTGACTCTCCGGCAGTTCTACTCCTACGAGGCTCAGGTCTAGGAGATTAGTTCCAGTGCTATGAGGACTAGTGGTGGTGGCGACCTCCCCTTTTCTTCTCCAATTTTTAGTCAACTTTTAGATCTGTGCTTGGTTGGTGACAGAGCTTTATTGGTGCTAAAGTTGAGGATGTGGCAAAGTGAAGTGTGAGCTCGCGGTGTGCTTCTTGCTGGTTGTTTTCCGAGACTGGATCTGCTCGAGGACAGTGGATATGAAACAGTTGACACTTTCCCTGCGGTGTGGCTATCTGAGGGCTCTCTTCTGCCTCTCTCTCTATGTTCGCTTTCATGGAGTAATTTGTCTCATCTATTGGTCGTCCAAGTCTTCTCTATCTCTTTTTGTTGGGTTTCCAAAGTCTCACGGCGGAGTTTTTATGTTCTGCTTTGGCGGAGGTTCTTCCTTCACATCAGGTGTTCCCTTAAAGTTGCTAGAGATGGAGGTCTTCTGGTATGTCTCTCCTCTAAATCTTCATGTGTTTCCGAGGATTTAGTAATGGTTCCTTATGCGGCGGTGGTCATGTGCTTCATTGTAGCCAGATCCCTTATATATAAAAGGAGAAACATTGTAATTAATACGTTCACATTTGCCTGGTCACATTGATTTGAAATGAGGAAAGCTGATGTGTCAGTTTAATAGAGCTTCTTACAAAAAATTCGGAAATTTGAAGCCAATGTATTTTACTTCTTGTCTAAACTAAACATGAGGACGTTTTCAATTTCTCTCATAAGCAATCGGTGAATTTTTTCACTTTGTTTTGATGGACGTGATACAAATCTAATTGTGTCCATTGAAGTCAAGTCTTGAGCTTCATAAAGTGAAATAACATATTGATGAGTTGCGCATAATTTCGTAGATGCTCATATCAATCGAAGCTACATTTTGAGAAGCAAATCTTCTTTGATCGATCTTTTTTAAGCATTGGTCTTGGTTGTTCATAAGAGACCGTGCGTAGGGATAGAAATTTGCATAGTTAATGGAGAATCGGCTTTGCGTTAATCAGTGTTAATCATTGGTCTTGGTTCTTCACCACACACGATTGGTTGGTTAAAACCTCTTGAACCATTATTAAGCAACGTAAAAGTATATTAACCTAACTAAATGTGTTTTTTGTTGCTCTTTTCGATAGATATTCACATTGATGGATGCCAAGTTTTGAGAAGCATAGATGCAAGTTTTGGCATGCACATGATAGCGAGAGCTTAGGGATAAACGTATCCATTGTAGTGTTAAGACTCCTATAGCATATAAGAAAAATCTGAGATCTTAAGCAACAATTTGATGAGTAGGGAGGTTGATACCAGATATACGAAGAGCTAATGTTACCAGAGAGTGTTAGCAATATATCAACCAATCGTATTACAATCACATAAATTTCAAATGACTGGTTTTGTTGATGTTCAATTTGAGAGATTTATGAATAACATATACATGTTCATAACAGTTTAATGAGTAGAGAAGAAGTTCATAGATTCTCATACCGACGGATGTGTAGATCGAAAGCTTTGCTAATCTATTGATGTTATTCGAAGGTGGAGAAGCATATTTGTGCATCAAAGTTTGATGTGTAACGAAGTATAGAAGGCAATGTATGAGGGTCGTAGATGTTGTTCAAAGTATGCATGCACATAAGTTTTACATTAAATAGAATGAGAAGGAACAATTGTCGTAGACGAATTGTCTTGACCGAAATTAAACTATAATCGTTTAAGAATATAAAACCGATATCAATCAAGTGTACAAATAAAAGTTTAAACCGTCTTCATTATGGTTTGGTTAACAAAGACTTTTTATAATTTGTTTTCTTTAACAATTATTTTGATTGATTTTTCATCCATTTAGAATTTATAATATGAAATACTTGGTTACCATCGTGATTGTCTAACATAAAACCAAATAAATATGAATTATCGTTAGCTTATCACCAAAAAATCAAAAACGTCAATAGTTGAAACCGAACACATGAAAAAAAAATATGGATTTAAACTCTAATTATACAATAGGATATTAAGGCCTGATAAAAACAATCGAAAACAACCTAATATCCAAATTAATCCGAACTAATGTTTTACTTCTCCGAAAATAATGAAAATGATAACTTCATCCCACACAAGGCGCGGTATTATCCTAGTTGTATATATACTTGGACAGCATCTGTCTTTTGTTCCCATTGTCTTGAGTAATATAACAATGCTTGAATTATAAGATATGAGAGATCATTTAAACTTTTTATGTAACACAACTCTCACACTACATATGTCAGTTGTCAAATCTGTGACGAGCCATGAACTTGAATTCTTTTTTTAGGTACATAAGCAGAACCAAAACTGTACATCTGAACTAAAGAGAACTGAACATCATCGTTTCTTTCTCAGACAAACAGAGGCGAAGCAGAGGGACGTGGATAAGCAGCTGCTATTCCGTTCACAGCGGTTTGTTGAGCAAAACTGTCCCTTCTCTTACGCATTTTTCTCTCGATCTTATCAATGTTTTTTCCTCCTTCATCATGCAAAGCTTGGATGAGTTCTAGGTGAGCAACAATCTCGTTCATGTTTGGCCTCAGATTTTTGTCAGCGTCCAGACATTTCAACACATGGGTAGCTACGTTATATGCTTCTTCCACTGAGCATTGATCTCGGATACGGTTATCGATAACTCGTGAAATCTTCTTCTTGCTAGCAAGTAACGGTTTTGCCCAATCCACCAGTTTTTGCTCTCTCGGTGGACGATTATTGTCCACAACTTTACGACCAGACAACATCTCCAGAAGTACAACACCGTAGCTATAGACATCACTCTTGGTTGATAAATGACCTAAGTGAAAGAGTTAGTGGTCATCATAAAGAAGTAAATCAAATCACATAAAGAAAAAAGACTTTTGAGAGACTAACCGTTGAAAAAATAACCAGGGTCTACGTACCCATAGGTACCTATGACCCTTGTAGAGACATGGCTGTCATCACCTGTTGGACCGTCTTTAGCTAAACCGAAATCAGATAGCTTAGCATTGTAGTTCTGTGATCATGTCAAGGAGATTTTTCTTAAATATAAAATCTTATTAAATCACAGCTATTTTCCATCATATCGAACGATGGAAGTACCGAATCAAGAAGTATATTAGAGGTTTTGAAGTCGCGGTATATGACTTGCGTCTCGGCGCTGTGAAGAAATGCTAAACCTTTTGCACAACCAAGAGCAATTTTCAACCGAAGATTCCAAGATAACGGTTCAAAGTAGGAACCTCCTGCAAAAAACAAGACTGAATACCATTTCGAGTTACCAGATGAATGAACAAGAGGAGAGAAGACAATACTTCTGAATAAATGATTCTCTAAGCTTCCACAATGCATGAACTCATACACAAGAAGATGATGCTCATCCTCTAAGCAGTAACCGATGAGTTTCACAAGATTGGGATGAGATAGCCGCCCCAAGTAATTCACTTCCGCCTGCAGCAGCATTAATCAAAGACAAAGATAAACAAACAATCTTCAATATAAGTTCAAAAGATTGAAGTTAGCTTTTCGAATTTACCAGCCATTCTTGATGACCTTGCCAACCCTCTTTGTTAAGTCTTTTGACAGCAACAACCATACCGGTTCCTGGTTTAGATGCAGTGAGAGATTCCTCATCAATCCATCCTTTAAAGACACAACCGAATCCACCTTCACCTAGAACACTGTCTGGTCTGAAATTCCTAGTTGCTGCTTTGAGCTCAGCAAAGCTGAAACTTTTGAGGTTTGGGGATTGCAAGATCTCTCCTTCGGTTCTAGGGCTTGTTCTGACAGACACAGAAGAGCATTTGCTTCCCATGCTTTGTGTATCATTTGCCTCTGAGCTCATATACTTCGGACTCGTGCCTATGCAAACACCAAACAAATAGCTTGCATATAAAAAAACTTTAGATTTCACTTTTTTCACAAAACCCATTTCCCCAAAAATTTTAGTACAAATGGTTTTGTTGTAAGAGATCAGGCAAATGTAAAGATTCTGAATTTCTTGCTTGTATTTTCTTCTGACAACTTAAATGAGCCGTGAATTAGCCAAACACCCAAAACAATAGTTTACGAAAACCTAATAATTAATTATGTTTGAAATCATTCTCAGCGTTAGAAAAACAAACTTTAAGTTAAGTCCCGGAAAGCCTAACCTCGAATTGAAAAAATGGGTCAAGAATAAATGAACAACAAACCCTAATGTTAGACCCTACTCTATTGCCGACCAAAATAAATTCAAACTCTTAAAACCTCAAAATTAGCCTGAGTCCTGTAGTACTTGTGTTACTTGAACTCGCAGCTTAAACGTGAACACTCATGTAATTCGTCATGATATAGAGACGGATCAAACAAAACCAGTATTTCTCTCTCAAGAAGACACATATCAAAACCGTGAAGACAAAGATATTTTGCAATGTTTCCAGCTGATTAAAAGTACACTAGGATTGAGAAGAGTGAGTTTATATGATTAGAATACAAATCCTATATAATTGACAATTTAAGATTTATATATGATCAATATTGTTTTGATATGTATACCATTTTTATTGTTTATATAATCATTTATACATTGACATGACCAATTTTTGTTGGAATTGTGACAAAAAATTAGAATTTATGATAAAAAAATTTAGAAATTATGATGTGCATGATACATTTGGGCTTTAAAGTTTTATTAATTTCCAGAATTGACGCTTTTACATAAGATGTAAAATGAAAATATAAAAAACGACTACTACAAATTGGGTTAGGCTTATGAACCATATTAAAACATACAAAATTGAACATGCCGAGTATTAGTATACTTATAGACCAGAATAAACTAAAATATGATTCTTTAGCTAAGACTGCTCGATATTTATATCAAAAACTTTTGTATGTTGGTTGTTCTATTATGTTCTGAATTTCCAGACCATCTTAAACTTAAGTAATAAATCAGTCGTTTGATGTCAAAAAAAAATTGTTGATAAAAATACGATACAGTTAATATACTTTTTATGAGATTTAGTAATATTATATCTAAAATTATATTTAATTTTTATGCAACACATATTATATAAACCAAATCATATAATAAAATTAAGTTAAAGGTTAATTTCCAAAATAATAAATAATGTCTATATTAAAATTAAGTATATTTTTTATCTTAAAATAAATATACCTTAAATTAGAAATTTAAATAAGAAAACTTCTGTAAATTAATATCTCTCTAAATTAATAAAATTTCAAAGTCCTAACGTTATTTATTTATAGAGGTTTTATTATACTTGTATTAGTACACTTATGGGGCAAATAAAGTAAATACACTTAAAACATATTTATAAAAAATAAAGAAAATCTCTATCATATTTTTTCGAACATGGTCTTGACTCATCCTCTCTTATTTTGTTTGGTTTAGATATTTTGTTATTTCTCTTATCGAAAGTACTTTGTTCTTCAGAGAAGTTAAAAAAAAAAATTTTATAACACTTTGCAAAATAAAATGTTCGAGACCGATGTTAAAAATATTTCTTCGATTTATATGAAATCGGAAGTATGGAAGGTCCCATATTCTGCATAGAGTTCCGTATTTTCTTGGCTAATGAATAACACCTTTTAAGTTTAGTTACTTATAAAGATTTGAAATTTACGGATTATCAGATCTAAATGTGATTTGGTTTTTAATGTTTTTTATTTCATATTCTCTGTTAACTGGACCAAAAAATGTAGTTTGGCCGGGAAATTTGGAAGTCGAAACTTTGCAACAATGCATATTCAAACTCGGAAAGAGAAAATGGATTTCAGTTAGCGGCATTGTCTACGATGATAAAGCTTAGCTTAAAACTCATGTCTTTTTTGTTTTATTGAAACCATAATAATTTACTAAAATTTGTCCCGTCCCCCCGCATGGGTGTTGTATGTAATTTGTGTTCAATAGTAAGTTTATAAATCACATGTTTTATAAAAAAAATACGATGTATTTACTTCATATTTTGTAATTTGTATATAGAGTATAATATATTATTTTATAATATAGATGTTTGATAATTTTTTTAATTTGTATATAATATTATATTAAATTAATTATAAGTTGATGCAATTTGATGTAATTCTATTATTTATTTACATTAGTTTTTAATTTCCTATTAATTATATTAAAATAAAACAACATACTAAAAATTTTAATATTTTGCATTAATTTTCTATAAATTATTAATTATTTTATGATATTTCATTTTCTTAAAAATGGATTATTACCTTATTTTTAATTTAATTTATTAGAAGTGTAATGGCTAAATGTGTAAATAAAAAGAAATAGTTACCTATTTTTCCAAATAATTTATATTAATTGTGTAATTCATGTTTCCAAACAACTCTAAAAGTTAATTTACTTTTAATAATATAGATACATTAATATGTCAATATTCACGGAAAAAATAAAGTTGTGAAAAAAACTCAACATGAAAATGCAGTACACAAAAGAAAGAGGCGAAAAAAAAAGAAGCACTCGACATGGTCGATGAAAGCTAAGTATTTTCCATATTAAAAATATATGTTGTACAGCAATATTAAGTTGAACAAGATCATAACCCGCCTGACTGAGCAGATCTTTGTTATAACCCACCCTACTGGCGGGTCTTTGTTTTTATGATATATATAAACATTTTAAAATTTATAATTTAATCGTTTCAGTTTTACTAATTAATATTATATTGTTTAAACATAGTATGTCATCACTATATTGTGTAACATGGTCGTCCAGTGATCCGTAAACATTTTAATAATAGTTTATAAAGTTTTATTTGGCTAAATTTGGTGCAAAGTTATATACACTAAACAATTTAGTCAAATTTTTAAGTTAATTTTTAATGAAGAATTGGAAGGCTAATATATCACTGTTTGAAACTTATAATAATAGTCAATATAAATTATATAAATAAGATATATATTTTTTTGGTTTATTCTAAATACATTTAAAACACAAGTACATATATATATAAATAATTTTCAGAACTAATATCAATAATAGAAAACCCAAAAACAAATAATAATTGTACTTTGGGTCGCAGTAATCTTTAGTTTAATAAAAGTAAGTTCATTAAGTTTGTAGGTTATTCTTGTTTCCAATCATCATAATTTTAAATATTTTATATTCATGTTTCCAAACACTTAACTTTTTGTACTTCAACTTTAACAGTATAAAAAGTTACTCGGAAGGACGATGATTCTCTTAGATTGCAACCAAAAGTTTTTTGACAACATGCAACCGAGAGTTTATATAGGATTCATGTTAGGTCAACATGAAATTTATTAGAATTAAATAGTATGATAATATAGTTAGGCAATTCTCTCAAATAGATATTTTTAACTTTTTATCACAAAAGCGTACTTCAAAAACTAAAAAGATCAAAATAACATTTTTATTTTGAAAATTTTCAATTTTCAATTTTTCTTTTATTTTTTATTTTAAATTTGAAATCTTTTCCCCAAAACCCTATTCCTCAGCTTTGAACAAAAATGTCTAAGATTAGTTAAATAAGTAAAAAAAAAATTTACTTATTTTTATAAAATATTTAAGTTTATTTTAATTATTTTTATTTTAAATCTCTATTTGTGACAAAACTTTTTAGATTTATCCTAGGGAATTTCTCTAATAGTTATCATCTTTTAACTTTACTACGAAAAAAGGCAATTTATTTCTTTGGTGTCAAAGTATTTTATACTCTTAAATATATGTTCCCATAATTGCCTACTAAAGAATTGTATAGCAAGCATACATATTTGATAGAGTTATTTTTGGATTCATCTCCTCCGGTGAATTTCTTGGTTCACCAACTAATAGCATTCTTTTATTTCATATTCAATATCTTTTAAAAAAGGAAATTTTTTTTCTCAAATTATATTCTATTTTTAAAATAAAAAGGTAAAAATAGATATAGAAAAAGTAATAGTTACAAAAAAATAATATTTTTAACACCGTTAGGCAAACACTAAACTCCAAACCTTAATTCTAAACCCTAAACCCTTGGATAAAACCCTAAACCCTTGGATAAATTCTAAACCTTTGAATAAATTCAGAATATTTTTACATAGTTTTTTTAAATGCGTAATGTTTTTGATTTAGAATTTAGAGTTTATCCACATGTTTTGGGTATTCCCAAGAATTTAGAGTTTAAAGTATAGGATTTAGTATATTGCGAACGGCGTTAAAAAATATCAAATTAATAGTTACAATTCATCCAAAGGTTTAGGTTTGCTTAAGGTTTAGAGTTTAGTGTTTTTTTGATGGAGTTAAAAATATTGATTTTTTTGTAACAATTACTTTTTTATATCTATTTTTTAACTTTTTATTTTAAAATTGTAATTTAACCTGACAAGATTTTGTTTTTAGGGGATGAACCCAAGAATAACTTGATATATACTTTCATTTAGTGATTAGTCTGTATGTATTATTTTTAATAGGTAAAGAATAATTAAATTATACTTTACCTAAATTTCTATTATTCCGTATGTGTATATCACGCTTTTGCTAAGATTTTTTTTTTTTTGGCTTTCTAACTTTAAAAAGCCGCTAATATTTGACTAATTGTGGACCTATGGTTCAGTTCAATTTAAATTAAAATGATACTTAACCAACATCAAAGATAGACCAACCGTATATTAATTATGTTTTCTAGTTTTCTTATATTTTTCGTATATATATTTTTAAGTTTGTTAAATACATATTTACTTGTGAATTGAAGAGGGCACTGAAAATAAGGTTAAATCCATGCAAACTTTGTTTATGTCTATTCGAGTATAGTTCATAAAGTTCCAAGCATATTGTTGTATATATTCAACTCAGCATAACAAAAAACTCAACTAATTTAGAGATCAAGAGTGTAGTTGATGACATGGTGAACATAATAATAAGGAGCAAAATGTAATATGTTTTTGTTTTACTGCTTGTTTTTTGAATGTATTTCGACTAATTGTATACAATGCATATTTTTATCCAACAATGAATCACGTAAACAGTGTCTTCTTTCATTTGTTTAAACTCGTGCGATTGGTTTTTCATATCTCTACATTGTAGGTTTTTTTGAAAGAAACGTTTGACAGCTGAAGAAACTCAAGTATTATGATGAAGACAGTTAGGATATTAAACCTTTGACAACTGGCTATGTATTATGATGAAAAACTTAGAATATTAATCTATAGGAGAATATGTGAGAGATGCTAATATATGGAACTACATATATTAGTGATGTGGTGGAGTTTAGTATTATTAATCTATAAACCAAAATAATGATGTCTTTGGTGACATAGAGAAGACTACTTTTTTTCTAATGGGTCTTACCAAAAATAATTGTTAGTCATAAATATAGATGTGAGCTTATTATATGTGAGGTTAATAAATATTCCTAGATACTAAAAGGTTGGTTTAAATTTACCTAAGATCTTTGTAATAATGCCACATCAGCAATAATAAGACTTAAGAGATTGACACCTAAGCAAGTTTAAAATTTAATTAGGATAAAACTGAAGTTACATATTTTTAAAAGATTCTCAATTAATATATAGAGGTATTGATTTAGCTACCTATATTACCAAAGTACATTTATGTTTTCGGTATACTAATTTAAGATTCTAGAGTTAAATGTGCTTTTGATTAAGTAGTGAATTGATGGATGACATACGAGGAAGTTATTCACAATATCGATCATTAACAGATTTGCCCTCTACATTAATCTGTCATTGATGACTAGACTACTTTACAACTATAGAGAGATGAGACTTGAAGATTATTCTAAAATGTTCGATAGTCTCTATGTATTCAAATGTAATGTAGACACTAAAGATCATCTGAAATACAAATACTATTTTCAAAGTCATTCTCTGTCTCTAAACATTCACATAGTATCAGAGCCATTGTTACCTTAACAGGTTCAAACAATGGACGATCCACTAAACATCTACTCCTTCTCAAGTAAAGTCCATGTTCTAAGCTCAATAACCTTGAAACTTACAGACAACAATTACGCGTTATGGAAGACATAGTTTGAGTCACTCCTTCCACAAGAAGTTACTTGGCTTTGTCAATGTATTCGTCGTCCCTCCACTAGCAACACATCTTGCCGTCATCAATGATGTCCCTGCAGAAGAACCTAACCCACAATATGAAGCGTGGTTTTGTTCTGATCGACTAATCTGATTATTGTTGTTTGGTACCTTGTTTGAAGAGGTCCTTGGGTCTGTCCATAGTTTGTCTACTTCTTGAGAAGTCTGTGTTGGTGTCAAAATCGGTTACAACGGAATCAATGGCTGAAAGTCTCCGCAAAAATAAGAATATGTTTTATAAAATACGAAAAAGTGTTTATAATTCTAAGGATTTTCCGAATAAGGGAAATCCGCGCGACACTTTGAAATTGTCATCTCGGAAAAACGAACGAAACAATCTCCGATTACACGATTGCCCAAGTTAAGCAAAAACCGCATCAACCGCACTACAAGCATGGTTCGGCCAGACCAGCTCGCCGTACATGTGAGCTGGTCATCGTAAACCAGCTCGCTGTACGGCGAAGAACCAACCTGTTTCGGTTCGCCGTACGGCGAGCTGTCCGTCCCGAGCCTTCTTCCCCGCACTCCCGACACAAAGCATACGTCCCTCGACTCCAATCATGCTCTGAACCGTGATCGTAATGTCTCTTGTTTCATCTCGATCCGTCTTACCAATCAAGTTCTACGATAAAAACCGTAAAGTCTCGTTTCCTCGTAAGAACTCGAGTAAATCGTGTAAAACGGCAGCAGTTAGACGAAACACCGTATATTGTCCAACTATACTATTAACACGAGACGTCTTATGAAAACACCATCGTATCAGGAAACGATCTCGTCTAAATTCGTAAAACGGTTTTATCGCAAAGCGGCTCGGAAAGTCCTAAAAACGCGATAAAAGTTGATTTACGACTTAGACGAAGTCCAGTCCAAAGATACAATGACGGTTTGACCATTTACTCTCATAAAGAAGATAAATGTCAAGTTTGGAGATAAATGCCAAGTTTGGAGATAAATAGAAGATTGCCGAAGATAAATGGAAAGATCGAGATAAATTGAAGATTTCCGATAAACTCGAATCTGCGCGAAAAGGAAGGACCAAACCGCCTAGGGAGGAGTATATAAGCAGAAGGCCAAGGACAAAAGAAGACACGATTTTCATAACTCTCTGCACTTAGAAACTTAGGCTTATTTCTCGACAAGTTCGGTTTCTATGACTAGCACTCAATGACTAGACGAACTCGCCTAGGCAGTTCGATCTATTGTCCAGCTCTACCAATTGAACTACGTTCGGCTTGATCCTCGAAAGGGGTACGTAGGCAGCCTTTCATAAGGTTCAGTCCGAAATCAATTAAAGCCCTTTTCATGTCTTTTTCGTCTTTTGTTATCGAGCTGCGACTCGACTAGGTTTAGGGTTTTATGTTGCTATAACTAGGAAACTCGCTGACAGCCCCTGCAGCCTAAGCCTTTTGTAATCTCTTGTAATGATCGCAACGCTCTTACGCGAATTCAAAATAAGATCTACTTTCTTTATATTTTCGTTTTTGTCATTCTATTCATACTTTTCCCCATTTATTTTGGTTCCTTATTTTACCGAAATCGACGGTGCGAATTTCGGTTCCCACAGCTTGGCGCTAGAAGGAGGGGGGTCGGATTACTCTTACTCATAACCGTAAAACGCTTGACCAAAGCTATGTCTGGAAGTATGAAAGATGAACTTGCTGTACAAACTGCTCCTATGGCCAACGCTTATGCAAACACCTTAGTTCTCAACAAAATCGAAAACCTAGTCGCGACTCTTTGCCACAGAAAAGAGCACAAAACAAGCTCGTGATTTCTCCATCTAAACAAAAAGGGAAACGATAAAACCTATCAAACCTCCAGCATAATCGGAGAAATCTCACCGTGCGAGGGTTTGACAAAAAGATGTTTCCCAAAACCCTTTCAGAAAAATAAAACCCGCTCTCCTAGAAACTGCATAAAAAATCCTAGGTTACACGTGGAAACACACTGGGTTACTAGTGGAAGAAACCCTAAGTTACTCGCAGAAGAACCCTAGGTTACTCGTGGCAAAAACGGAGCGTAGCGAATCAGAAACACAACGTCCAGCTCGCTAGTAGGCGAGCTAGATTGGCTCACCCAGCTCGCCCAATGGCAATCTGGACCAGTGCTTGAGCTTCTCAACTCTTGATCGCACAACTTTTTGTTTCGTCTCAATCGGAGTTTCCGTTAAGATTTTACGACGAAAACAAGTCAGGTCGACGAATCGAGATTGTCCGCGCCAGCTCGCCGTACGGCGAGCTGGACAGGCTCACCAGCTCGGCGTACGGCGACCTCGACTGCTCCTCGAGCTTCTCTCTCGATTCTCGACAACACAGATTTTCGTTTCGGCTCAATCGGAGTTTCCGTTGAGAGTTTACGAAGAAAACAAGTCAGCTCGACGAATCGAGATTGTCTGCGCCAGCTCCCCGTACGGCAACATGGACTGCTCCTAGGGCTTCTCTCTTGATTCTCGATCGCACAACTTTTCGTTTCGTCTCAATCGGAGTTTCCGTTGAGAGTTTACGACGAAAACAAGTCAGCTCGACGTATCGAGATTGTCTGTGCTAGCTCGCCATAAGGCGAGCTGGACAGGCTCACCAGCTCGCCTTACGGAGACCTGGACCGCCTCTCGAGCTTCTCTCTCGATTCTCGATCGCACAGCTTTTCGTTTCGTCTCAATCGGAATTCCGTTGAGAGTTTACGACGAAAACAAGTCAGCTCGAGAAATCGAGATTGTCTGCGCCAGCTCGCCATACGGCGACCTGGACTGCTCCTTGAGCGTCTCTCTCGATTCTCAATCGCACAACTTTTCGTTTTTTCTCAATCGGAGTTTCCATTGAGAGTTTACGACGAAAACGACTCAGAAAAATCGAGATTGTCCATGCCAGCTCGCGGTACGGCGAGCTAGACATGCTCAATAGCTCACCCGGAGAGCTGGACAGGCTCACCAGCTTGCCGTACGGTAACTTGGAATGCTCCTCGAGCTTCTCTCTCGATTCTCGATCGCACAACATTTCGTTTCGTCTCAATCAGAGTTTCCGTTGAGAGTTTACGACGAAAACAAGTCAGCTCGACGAATTGAGATTGTCCACGCCAGCTCACCGTACGGCAACCTGGACTGTTCCTCGAGGTTCTCTCTCGATTATCGATCACACAGCTTTTCGTTTCGTCTCAATCGGAATTTCCGTTGAGAGTTTATGATGAAAACAAGTCAGCTCGACGAATCGAGATTGTCTGCGCCCGCTCGCCGTATGGACAGGCCCCTCAGCTCGCCGTACGGTGATCTGGACTGCTCTCGATCGCACAACTTTTCTTTTCGTCTCAATCAGAGTTTCCGTTGAGAGTTTACGACAAAAACGAGTCAGACGAATCGAGATTGTCCGTACCAGCTCACGGTACGGCGAGCTGGACAGGCTCAACAAGCTTGCCCGGCGAGCTGGAAAGGCTAACCAGCTTGCCGTACGGCGACCTGGACTGCTCCTCGAGCTTCTCTTTCGATTCTTGATCGCACAGCTTTATGTTTCGTCTCAATCGGAGTTTCCGTTGAGAGTTTACGACGAAAACAAGTCAGCTTGACGAATCGAGATTGTCCGCGCAAGCTTGCCGTACGGCGAGCTGGACAGGCTCACCAGCTCGCCATACAACGATCTGGACCGCTCCTCAAGCTTCTCTCTCGATTCTCGATTGCACAACTTTTCGTTTCGTCTCAATCGGAGTTTCTGTTGAGAGTTTACGACAAAAACAAGTCAGCTCGTCGAATCGAGATTATCCGCGCCAGCTCGCCGTACGACGACATGGACTGCTTCCTAAGATTCTCTCTCGATTCTAGATCGCACAACTTTTCGTTT
>JABAYD010007931.1:0-39216 GCA_014822095.1 Diplotaxis tenuifolia | reverse complement strand
TATATTATTAAAACTGAAATAAGTTTTAGAGTTGTTTGGAAACATGAATTGCAGAATTAATATAAACTATTTGGAAATATGGAAACTATTTCTTTTTAATCACACATTTAGCCATTACACTTCTAATAAATTAAGTATTTTCTAACCAAATCAATATTATCATTATTAATATTGTAACTAAATTGCCAGTATTAAATGTAGATAATTTTTTTCCTATATACGATTTTGATATCCTCTTAAAATATACTTTAACTAATTTTAAATATTTATGTGAGAAATCAAGAAGATATTAAAAATATGGTAATAATTATTTTTTAAGAAAACAAAATATCATAAAATTACTAATGATGTATAGAAAACTAATGCAGAAGATTAAAAATTTGAGTAAGTTTTTTTATTTTAAAATATTAATAAAAAAACTAAGATAAATAAATAATTGAATTACATCAAATCGCATTAAATTATAATTAATTTAATATAATATTGTATACAAATAAAAAATTATCAAACATTTATATTATAAAATAATATATTATACTCTATATACAAATTACAAAATATAAAATAAATACATGATATTTTTTATAAAACATGTAATTTATAAACATACGATTGAACACAAATTAGATACAACACCCGTGCGGGAGCACGGATCAAATTCTAGTATTGATTAAGTTATTAGAAAATGTAATAATCGGTTCACCATTTTTTTAGTAGTACAAAATATAATACTGACTGTTACTATTAAAAGTAGACATATTTGTTTGAAATTTTATCAAATAAACACATTATCCAAACGGATTAGTTTTAAAATATATATATATATATTATTGTTTAGTTCTCAAAAATACAATTATTGAGGGGTTTATTACTTTATATTATTTTTTGTATTTGATTTTATATTAGATTATTTGTATCATTAATATATTTATTATTAAAAAAATTTTACAAAATCAATTCACGTTTTATTAAGTATTTTAGATATATATATAGATATAATATCTATGTCACGTTTTTATAAAACTACAGATATATATATATATCATGTTTAAAATATATTTATATGCTATGATTTCAGCCACATTTGTTTACCAAATCATTTTAAAAAATATATATAAACTCATATAACTGAAAACTCAATGTTGAGGAAACATACAAAAAGAAAGGTTTTTATTCTTCACAAATTACAGTGTGGGAGTACCTCTATTGTACCTACTGAATGAGTTAGTAAAAGAAATTAACTTTTGATGAAAAAAAGAAAAGTTAACTTCGTGAATGAGAAAGAGAGAGGGAAACTAAAAGTGGTAAGATACAACTTTTGTTGAGTTGAACATGCATACCTTCTTTCCTTAGATGGTGTAAACAGTTCTAGAAACCTTTCTTCAGTTCAACCTGATCAGTCAGTTGTATCAAAACAGAGTTGATCAGTAATAAAGATAAACACACCCAACTTAATTGTTTATCAAGCTAGCAATAGTTTTAATCACAAAGTGTTTCTACTGCAGTGTTTCCAAACTTAAAAATTATGAATCTTCATATGCGTAATAAGCTGCAATGATAATCGGAAGAGGAATTTTGAATTTGTTACAAATTACAATAAAGATATGAGAAAGCGTCACAGAGATGGATATAGTTTAAGCCCTTCATTGTTCTTTTCACCAAAGCAAGATATGAGAAAAAAATAGGGCTTCAGTAGAGAAACGTTACCTTTTGAATCTCTTCCTTTGGCATATCCGTAATAAGAAGTAGCATCACAGGAATGAAGCAGCTGAAAACACATCCTTAACCATATGTAAAAACGCAACTGGTTAGAAAACAACTATTAAGAAGCATATATAGTATACACCCTTGGAGGTATAAAGATGGCAGGAACACCAAGCGCAAATTACATCACTTTGTTTGAGCCGAAGAAAAACCTGAACCAATGAGAACCAAACTACAAATCATAGGCTTAATGTAGGAAATGTTAATCTCAATTACATTCAAGCAACACCCAGCTACGCAGTTACAAAAATAAAATAAAGAAACCAACCTTCCATTGTGTCTAAACTGTTTTCTAAAACTCTTTCAATTTGATATATCTCCTGTTTTCAAAAGAGAAAGCATAGACATCATTATATATCTCGACAGCCTCTTTGGTTTCATTAGAAATACTTTGCTTGACATCCTTTCTTTTCTTCTTTGAAAAGTAACTGCAATAAAAACAACGACGACAACAACAACAACACCTTTAGGAACGAACCATTGATACAATATAAGCAAAGGTTTAAGCTTTATTCAAAAGTGTTCCTTTGAAAGATCTTAGAACCCGTTGGAAGAACACAAAGCTTCCTATCTCAATAATGAAGATGCTAAAATTTCTTGAATCAGAACATAGAGATAGAGAGAGGAAAAAGAGTGTAGACCCAGTATGTCTCACTTTGACTTATGCACTTCTAGGTTTCAGACAGATGCAGTGAAGACTGTAAGCAACCAAAGTGACAGCTTTTATATGAAATCGGAAATTATAAACTCTATGTGATTGCTCACCGTAATTACTTTTACATGAAGAAGAGGCATATCAACACCCATAAGGTTGTCAAGTTTGTTCTTGTTCACGTTCAGAGCCTCCCATAATGGAGGAAACACACTTCAACGGTGGAGCCGGCCTTCAAAGCGTCAGATTAAAATGGATGAGAACAACATAACCGTAGTTGGAAAAGTACGAAAGGAAACGATTGAAGGAGGCGTGAATTAATCACACTGGAAACACAGAATTAACGGCTGACTTAAGCAGTTGGGAGATGTTACGGGAATCAGAAAGTTCGTGGTTTGCTTCTCGCAGCAGCGAAAATTCGAAGGAAATTCGAAGGGAAGAAGAAAGGTGGGGAAAACCCTAATTTCAGACGGGCCGAATCTAGAATGCAAAGCTCATTACAACAATTTGCATAGAATGATAACACGGCCCAGAAAACGCGCAAGAGAGACACCCAACCATAGCATGACAAGTGGCAGAAAATCCCCTTATGTCAAAAATTAACGTGGACAGTTGAGAAAGCAGATATGTTAACTTTATTAGTATAGATTTAGTTTTGACTGCTTTTATTAATTTCCAATGTCATAAATAATGGTGAATTACCAGCATCAATGAAAATTTTGGACGCCTATAAAACAAAGACCAAAAGACCATTGAGTACATAGGACGCTTTTTTGGCCAACTATGAATTGCTTCGATCTAATGTTGAAACTAGCTGCAACAATGAATCAGAAATTAAAGACGAATCATACGAGAGAGGGCACACAATGATGATTAAACAACTAATTACAGTTATTCAAAAACTAATTAATATTGGGGAAACTAAACATCAAATCTACTTTTTCAGTGTTTCTCTGTCTGTCACTTGCTTCTGTATTCCTTTTTCCTTAAAATATAACAACGGTCTTTAGTTCAAGACAACCTTATTCGGTATTCCTTATTTAATTCCAGAAACTAACCTTGTGGTTCATAAAAAGCTAACCTTATTTAATTCGATAAAAAAAGACGTGTAAAAGATCTCCTGTTGAATTCATAATGAAAATTTGTAAAAGTAACCATAATCTTAATTTATTTAGCTGATTAGGTCACCTCTGTGTTTCTACGTCCTTTTGGTGATATAGGATATGTTAAACGACTATTGGGCTTTTAGTATCATCTGTGTCTGTTCTTTCAGGCTGTTACCTCTGCACTATAAACTTCATGAAGGTGTTCGTAACTTCGTAGCACTTCGAGCTTGGGCCTTGTACATTCATTGAGTGAAATTTGCAACATTTTAAGATGACAAAAGGGTTTATCAAATATTTGGATATTCAGTAGCTCTAATAAGAAAAACAAATTTATCATCAATGTCAAGGTTTATTGGTAAAATAGCCGTATCGATATGAAATTAGGTGAATAGCACTGATGTTAACATAACTAAATGTCATATTTTTTGGTCATATACTCTTAGGTTTTGCCCCTTTACATAAATGATTGTCAGTTACAATTTCTAAAGCAAGCGACGTGGTTGTTTTTGACGGATAATTATACGGAGTGTTATATGTAACGGATAAATGAAATTACATGAATTGCTATTTTATATAATAAATAGTATAGATCCCAAAATAAATTGAACTCTATCAAATAAGAACAAAACACTACACATAGATGTAAGTCTTAATACAATGTAAATCTAGAACTTTTTTAAATTAAACATATACAATTCCCTCAACTGTCAACGACAATGAAACCCCAATTTCTTTAAATATGAACAAAATCCTATCAATTAATCAATAAACCATATAATGAAAGATGAATCCTAATCCAATTGCAACCTCAATCTCTCATAAACTAAATTATATCCAATAATCACTATATCATACATGGATATATAAACTCTTATTCTATGTAAACTAAAATCTTTCATAAATAAACACAAATTGTAAAATGCCAGGTAGATGCATTTATATTCTACATGACGCATGTAGAATAGAAAATATAAAATGTAGTTGCAATGTACAAAAAAATTATGGAATATGGTAATACTTGCCCCAAATGTCAATCTCATTCATCGACAATATCAAAATATGCAAATATTACATATAAAGTATAATCAAAATAACATAGAACACCAACTCTATCTCAACTCCTTAAGTAGAGCACTTTACATATAAAGTATAATCAAAATAACATAGAACACCAACTCTATCTCAACTCCTTAAGTAGAGCACTTTTAGTAATTATTTAAACGAAATGAAACATGATAAAATATTAAACATATCTTAACCCTAGTTCTAGTTCTGGGGAGTAAACATATCCCAATCCCACCCAACTCTAAATTCTAATGAATAAATTATAAGCTTAAATATAAACCATAAACACAAATATAAATCATAAACACAAATATAAACCCTAAACCTAAATAGAATGGAACGAAATAAATAACATAATACATATTGGTGAAATTATAAAATGTCTATGATTGTATGGAAAACGTTAATGCTGAACTCAACTATATAACCTCACCTTCTAATAGTAAACCCTAAACTTTAATCACTAAGCCCTCACCTAAATATAAACCCTAATCCCAAATGTCAAAATTTAAAGGTACATAATTTGTATATAATAGCAAATTTTACTATGTAATATTAAACTATACAATATAGATCATAATACAATTTTTACAGGTTCAAAATAAAATTACAATTATTTCTAAATAAAATAGAGCACTTTTTAGTAACCGTCAAATGGAATAGAACATACTATATCGCATAACAAAATATAAAAATATATGTTGTTTTACATTTTTATTATATAAGAATATAATAGAATATAACATAATGATAAACATTGTTCATCTTCTCTCAACTGCAACAGATAATAGAATAGTAAAATTTAAAAGAAACACAATATGTTTGTTCCATTTCATAAAATAGTATCGAAATAAACTCCATATGCATCTCCTTCTTCTTCGAACGTGAAATCAAAACTTACAGGTTTTCAAGTTTCTGACTTTACTAAATGAAAAATCTCAAGTCAAGAAAATGGATACATGGAGCCGCAACGTTGTGGGGCACGGTGATGTTCCTTGCTGCAACGTTGTCGGGTATGGTATGTTCCTCGCCGCATCGGCTGTAATTACTATGGTGGTACGCTAGCGGTTTCGGAAGCAAAGAAGGTTGATAGTTTGGGAAAAAAATTTGATCACAAAATACTTTCAGAAATCCCACAAACAATTTCATAAATCATCTTACAAATCTGAAAATAAACAAGTTCGTCTTTCCCAGATTAAAAATTTACTTGCAGAGAGTGAGTGGATATCAAAGAGCCACGAACAATTTTCGACATGTTGTTTTATTCTTTTTTATTTCTTTCTGGTTTCGCCGATTGTGTTGAAGGACATAACATAATTATTATACAAAAGTGAAATTACGTTTATATAAACGTATTAGGGAAATTAGTTATGTAGCTATATATAGCTAGTTACTATAAACAATGAGGGTGTTGAATTGTTAATTCAACAGTTGAATATACAACAGTGGGTGTTGAATTTCTAGAAAAAAATATAGGTGGATTAAATGAGTTGATGTTTTTCAACTAGTTGAAACTTTTTTTTGCTGGCCCTATTTCCACATGGCGGTTTATCTTTGGTTGTCCAGTTTTTTTTTTCTATTTCCATCTAATAATTAGAACTCATTTATTTTATAATAAACTTTTTTTTAAAATAATAGTAATTACACTAAAATTCATAACTTTTAATGATCTATAAATAGAGACTAATTTCATTCCATTTAGATATAGAGAAAAACATTATTTTCTATTAAAATCAACTATTTTGATTTTATTTTTATCAAATAAATCTAAATAAAAAAAGTTAACCCACAAAAAAATTTATACATAATTTTAGATTATAAAACTAAGAAATGTGAATTAAAAATAAAGAGATAAGATGTTGAATTTTATGCTATTGTAGAGATGAAAAATAATGTGAGTGTTGAATAATTAGGTAGAAAAAAGAAAATATGAGGTGGAATGTAAAAAGAAGGTGTTGAATTGTTTGAACCATTGTAAGTAGTCTTAGTGTTTTCATTGTCATACAACCCAAATTTCCCAATGCAATTATGTAACGATAAGGACTCATATACAGAAAAACAGTTACATACTTTGTGATGATTCATACACAGCAAACTTAATCTTACAGAGTAAAAAAAGATCTAAGATTGTTACTACAGAAAATAATAATTTCACAATTATTAAATAAACAAAATAATCTGCCTTTACCAAATTATCCGCCGGAAAAATGTCTTTTTTACCAAATTGTCCTAAACAGAGGAAAGAAGTCAACAACAGACTCGATACCAGAAAAAAAAACATTCACTTCAATACCTCAAAAAAAAAGTCATTACTTTGAAGAGATCTGTAGATCAAAGACCAAATCTTGTAACTCCGAAGCCATCCGATTCCTGGATTGAAGTTGTCGGATAGAATCAGATAAGCAGAGCAAACTCATTCATCAAAGTCTCTGTTCATATGCCCTAGTTCAGCAGGTACTAACTTTCCTCTCTTGATCGATAATAATCGAAAGCTGAAACCTTTGTCTTCAAATCGATTAACCCACAAAGACACACACTTTGGTTCTGTCTGAATGATTGAAGTTCGAAAGATGTCGGAAAAGAGCATGCTTTCCTCAAAACTCCTCTTCTACACGATAACTCTCTCGACGCTACTCTTCATCGTCTCTTCTCTCTTCTTCCTCCAACGCAACGACTCTTCTTTCACCTCAAGCCTAGTCCGCAAGCTGATTCTCCCAAGAACAAACATCAACAACGACCAAACCGATACTAAACCGGTCTCATGCGGTGTGTTAAAGGTCTTCATGTACGATCTCCCCTCTGAGTTCCACTTTGGTCTACTCAACTGGCACAAAAAAGGATCCGAGACTTGGCCTAATGTTAAGAACGTTACCACAGTCCCATCTTATCCTGGCGGGTTGAATCGTCAACACAGTGTAGAGTATTGGCTCACCCTTGACTTGTTAGCTTCAGAGACACCTGAGGTTAAGAGACCATGTCGTGCTATTAGAGTGAAGAGTTCTAAAGTAGCTGATATTGTCTTTGTTCCCTTCTTCTCTTCCTTGAGTTATAATAGGAAGTCTAAGGTCAATGGGAACGAGACGACTAGTGTTGATAGGTTGTTGCAGGAGAGATTAGTTGAGTTCTTGAAAAGTCGTGATGAGTGGAAGAGATTTGATGGGAAGGATCATTTGATTGTAGCTCACCATCCTAATAGTTTGCTTTATGCAAGAAACTTGCTTGGTTCTGCAATGTTTGTGCTCTCGGACTTTGGAAGGTATCCATCATCCGTTGCTAATCTTGAGAAAGATGTTATTGCTCCTTACGTGCACGTTGTTAAGACTGTGAATCACAATGAGTCTGCTTCGTTTGAGAAGCGTCCTGTGTTGGCCTACTTCCAAGGAGCTATCTACAGAAAAGATGTAAGTGTTTTCTTGTCCTAAAGTTTTGTTGTATCGCCTGAACTAGGCCTGCAGGTTCGGTTAGGTCGGTTAGTTCGGTTTTTTTGGGTTGGGTAGTTTGATTCGGTTGAAGGCTCACTGAACTTAACCAAAAAGGTTTGGTTCGGTTTTCGCCTTTTTCGGTTTCAAGAAATCCTACCGAACTTAACCGAAGTTTTCGAATTCAGTTAAATTTGGGTTAAAATCTGAAAATTTTGGTTAAATTCGGTTAACTCGGTTTGAATTTGTGTTAGTTCGGTTAATTGGGTTTGGATATTTGGTTAAGATTTGTATAGTTTGATTAATTTCTTCTTAGAAAACTGAACTAACCGATTACTAAACCGAATTCTGAAACTTTTTTTAAGTTTCTGAAGCGAACCAACCTCCTAACCGAACTGCACCAAAAACCGAACTTTTCGGTTTGGTAGGTTTGATTCGGTTAATAATCACATGCCTAGCTAGAACACATCTCAATCATGTCAAGTGTTTTGTTGCAGGGTGGAACTATTCGCCAAGAACTCTATAACCTTCTTAAAGATGAGAAAGACATTCATTTTGCATTTGGAACCGTAAGAGGCAACGGGACTAAACAAACCGGTAAAGGCATGGCTTCGTCCAAGTTCTGTCTCAATATAGCAGGTGACACGCCTTCTTCTAACCGTCTTTTCGACTCCATCGTGAGCCATTGTGTTCCGGTTATCATCAGTGATCAGATTGAGCTTCCGTTTGAGGATACTCTAGACTATTCTGGTTTCTCTGTGTTTGTGCACTCTTCTGACGCTGTGAAGAAAGGGTTCTTGGTGAGTCTTCTCAGAGGGGTAACAGAGGATCAGTGGAAGAAGAAGTGGGAGAGATTGAAAGAGGTTGCTAGGTGTTTTGAGTATCGGTTTCCTTCGCAGCCTGGAGATTCTGTGGATATGATTTGGTCTGCGGTTTCTCATAAGCTTTCTTCACTTCAGTTTCATGTTCATAGAAAGAATAGGTACCGTAGGTCTGAAGTTTTTGAGAGAAGTTTATCAACTTAAGATCATATATGTGAAAGATGCTATTTGAAGTAAACACACGTTTATTTTCTTGCCGCATCTATGTTTTGTTTTCTTAGAGTTGAAGATCGATGAGTATAACTCAGCTGATCCAAATTCAGACAGCAAAGCTTGAGAAAGACAACAAGCAAATATGTAAAGACAGTAGTCTTGAGAACTAAGTTAACTCAACCTCAACTATCTGAGTGCTATTGGCAAGTTTGTTCTGCGTTTTATTCGGCCCACCTTTTTGTTTGGTTGAGGAGCTGGTTTCCAGAAGCAGGAGGAAACTGACCAGTTCTCTAACCATATTGAGTTTGAATTTGAATCGAATCTATCATATGGGGGCATTGTACAGTCGTTGCTGCGATCTTCTATTGGCTTCTCTTTGCATCAGATAATGCATTGTCTTGCACAAGTGCATCATTTTTTTTGTCTCAGGAAGCAGTATTTCATCATCTAAGATCTCTTCATGTTCTATGTATTGTGTCTCTAGTACATTACTTGCCTCTATCAACGGCAATGGTGGTTGAGTTTGCTTCTATCAACGGCACCTCTTTTCCACTCACAAGTCTCTGTGCGTGATAACAGCCAATACACCAAAAAAGAAAAAAAGACGAGTCATGTAATTGTATTACCTTCACACAAATTCTCCATACTGATCCAAGCTCCACATATTTAGCCTAGTAGCATCATCATCACGTGTAAACACACACATGCATTGTCCAACCAATAAACACAAATTCATATATTACACAAGATAGCATCCTATCTTTTATCCCTGGATATTCGACTTTCGAATGAGTATCGGTTCGGTTTTTTCAGTTTTCATTTTTTTTTTTAATTTAGAGATTTACAATCCATTTAAAAACTGGCTCATTTTAGTTCAGATCGATTCAGTTCCTTAAAGAAACTAAAAAACCGAACAAGTGTACCAAAACAAAAACGAAAAGGTATAAAAAAGAATCGAAAAATCCAAATAAAACCGAAACTAAAGCAAAACACAACCAGAATCATTCAAAGCAAAATGCATCCAAACATAAGTCTCACAATATGATAACAAAACATGCAAGTAAGCAAACATAACCAAACCTACATTGTGTAATCATTTGCAAATAGAATATAAAATATAATTATATATCATATGTGATTTAGTATTATTTACAAATGATAATTTACATTATTTTATTATTATAATATTATGATTTTAGATGGTTTAAAAAGTGTTATATAATCTTGCATTTAATAGTACAATTAGGTACTCCCTCTATTTCAAAAAGATAGATATTCTAGATAAAAATCTTTGTTTCAAAAAGATATATTTTTTAGATTTTCAAAGCACTTTTTGTTAATTAATAATAAAAAATTGTGAATTTTAAAACCATTTATTGCATTTTTTTTCTTAAATCTGATTGGTTTACAAATATAGAAGATATAAAATTACAAAAACTATATATTAATAACTAAGTTGTTAATATTTTTCTTAATAAGTGTAAATTTTTTAAAATATGTATTATTTTGAAATAGAGGAAGTAATTCAAGATGCTATTTATCTCGAGTAGTAGGATAAATTTGTTCTCATGTGGTTAAAAAGTACAGTGAGAGTATATTAGGTAGCGTAGGATCCATAGACCTATTCTTAGGTGATACTAGATCACTCCATTTTCTTTGCTGTTGAATCTCTGATGAGGTCAAAATCGTTTGTAATCTTTAGATAATGAAAAGGTTGATGTTGAGTAAAAGAAAAAGAAAAGTGATCGATAATCCTTACAAGGCTTCACATTTACACACCTCTTAAACAACCATGTAAAACGTTTTCTAAAACACGATCTATATAGCCGTAATGTCCATGTCTAATTGGCCTTCAGTATTGCATTTGTCTTTATTTCGTTAGCAGGAAGTTTGGTTTCTGCCGCGTAAAGTGGTGAGCTAACTCTCTTGTTTTGGTCAAACAAACGTGCTAACTAATTTCATGCCAACCTCTTGTCTTTTCATACTACCCCTAATAATAATTTAACATGTAAAAAATTATTTCGTTGTTATCATTAATGATTAATTGCTTGTGTATGTAATAACAATTAATAATTTTATTACTATGTTTAAAACGGGAGTGTAATCATTTGAACTTTAGGTTTTAGTCTTACAGCAATATAGCTTTTGTTCTTGTTCTTTTCTTCGACTAATGTGTATATAGTAAATAATTTTGACGTTTTCAAAAAAGCTTTGCATCAAGTAAAACGTGATAGATCATAGATGAACACATGTTTTAGACATTTTTATCAATGTGATTTGAACATTGTCAGACGCATGATTTCGTAAACTTGTTTAGCTTCTCAAATATCGTTTAAGATTTCCAACTACAGCATGCAACGTTGAACTGCAACAACCATTCAAAGTCTTAAACAATAGAAACAAAATGTGATCACCACTCACCAGTGACCGCGTCCAACATTTCATGACCTATAAAGTCACACTATAGAACAATATCGTAGGACTAGGACCATGTGTAGTTACAGTTTATTTAGATCAACATCCGTCAATGATAGCTAGTTGAATTATGGTTTGGTTTCATTATATTCTTATTTGAAAGACTTGCATTTTTTTTAAAATAGGTCGTCATGATAAATAACAATTTGACTTTTAAAGTCAAGTCACTTATATAGTCTAACTAATATATTCGTTTTGACCACGATGATTCAATTTGACTGGAAAATATAATAGTTCTATCAACAAGCTGGTGAGCCGTCGTTATCATCGTATGGACTTTGGACTAAAATGTGTATCTTGGTTATTTCAGGGAAATTTTGGGGAAATTGCTACAAACTCTCTATACTTTCCAGTCTCCTCTCACGCTTGACGACATTATGATTTATTCAGAAATGAAAAAACGAATCTTTGTATTTTCATTGTGATTTCGTTTTACATTAAAAATGTTTTAACAATTTATAACCGGAACGTGAATTGATGATTTTTTAGAGAGCCACTATCCTAGAAAGGAGATGGTTAGACTAAATTGACTCCTTAACTAATATTTCCTAAAAAAAAGAAAAAAAAAACTAATATTTCCTCCATTTTAGGCTAGTCGCCGTTTGTAGAGTTTAAAATCTGTTTTATTTTAATTGTTGTTATATGTTTTCAATCTATTTATTTGTTAAGTTTTTTAATTTTATCCTCATTTCTTGAGCTCATCAACTGGTATAATCAAATAAAACAATAATAATGTATTAATTAGGGATAAAACATATATTTTTTTAATTTGTAATGAGATATAAAGTGAAACAGAGAGAGAGTATATGGGTTTATACTTTATACAGATGACGATAGATGGATTTATAACTTAGCAGTAGAAAGAAAGGTCGATATTTGTAGATTGGGATAATGTTTTTTTTTTTTGTCACAGATAGATTGGGATAATGTAGAAGACCGGATACATCATTTGCAAAGTAGAAGATTGGAAGAATATTAAAGATTAATGTCAAAGTAAGAAAATATGAGACAACATGTCCATGTTGTAATGAATCTAAGCTAGAATATGATCGACACGGCACATAAGAATTTAGTTTAAGATCACAAAGTAAATCTTGGTTTTAATGGGATGTCATGCTTTTAGAATATATATTTCTGTTTGGAGTGAATTCTAACTGTGACCACATATTTTTAAAAAAGTTATATCAATTTTTCCTGGGGGATCCGAGTCTGCCAATTAAATTTGATTAGAATATCGGTGATGCTTTTCATTTTGTTTTGAACCCTTAATTTATATCTTTCTCTCTTTGTAATAAATAAGAGTTATTTTAGATAGATTAAAAATAATAATTAATTTTATATATTTCCTATATAAAAATACAATTATCTATACGCATCAACCAATAGAAAACTGAAAAACACAATTTTATAACGAAAAAAATCGCTAAAATGACACTTATTATGTAACTGTAACGGAGGGAATAATTTATAGTTAAGTTCAATTGTTTCATATCTTTCTTATCTCCGCATTACACTAAAAAGCTTCATTAATCCTATCCTAATTTACAAAACGACAGAACGAGGGCAACGGAGTACAGCTATTACCATCATATCCATCACATGTAGTCAGTCAAATTGCTATTTCTCTGTCATTACAATCCATTGTATCATTAATATTCTTGAATTTTTTTTCGTAAATCCTTGGAAAGGTAACCGAAAATACATGCACATGTAATACCCATCAAGTCTCCCCACTCATGTGATCCTTCCAAGTCCAACAAAAGTTCAAAAACACTTGTTTGTAACATTTTACATCAATAAACTTTGTGATATATTTTAGAATTCTTAAATTTACATCAATAACATGTTCCAAATTATAGCTTTTTGCCTTTTAATCCATTACTACTACCCCAGTATGATAATGTATCTTACGTTATTTTATAAATCTATATATCTATTTCTTATAGAGCTAATCTCTAACAACACTGTCTACTTAGTCATATAGATACTTTTATGTTACGTAAGTCATAATTTCTTTGTCTAATCCTTTTTATTCTTCCATACTTCGTAGTAATAGACCAACCAAAACGACAAAAAACGAGTTTCCTTCTTTCTTTAGATAGTTTTATATCAATTCTGCAAAACCCCCTTCTTTAGATTAATAGTATTGAATTGTTATGTGAATAAATAAATATAGAAAGAAAGAAAAATATAATACCAATTGTCTAATTGAAGAAATTAAAAATAAAAGAAAATTTCTGAGTAGTTCACTAAGCAATTCTGCGAAATTTAAGTGTGAAAATGAAATGAATTCTTCATTTTTAAATGGGGTCCAGCTATACCGTCTCCTATTTATTCAGAGACGAATCTATAATCCATATCAATCAAATATCAACTTGAACCAAAGAGAGAAACATAGTAAACTATAGTATAGTATATTGCTCCAACAGAAAAAAAAAAAACAAAAAAGACAAAACTATTTAAAACAAACCACTCACCATCTCTCTTAATTTGTTCGTTCTCTAAGCAATCTCCAATGGCCTCACTTCATCTCTCTTCTCGTTTTCTGGCCACAAACACTAAAAAACACAGCTCCATCTCCATCTCTCATCATTACTCTCCAACTCCATTCACCAGATTATTCTCCCGCAAGGTTTTTTTCTTTCTATTGAGTTCTGTTCTTGTCTTTTTTTTTTCAAGATTACATTAATTTTTTTTTAAAAAGGCATTCATAAGACTACATTAACTGAGAAACCTGTTTGGATGGTTGCAGAAGTTTATGTCGTGTTCTATGTCTATGAATGGATGCGAAGGGGATTTCAAGACGCCACTTGGTACAGTTGAGACGAGGACTATGTCCACTGTCCTGTCTCCGACAGCAGCCACTGAGAGGCTGATCTCCGCCGTTTCTGAGCTCAAATCTCAACCTCCGCCGTTCTCCTCCGGTGTTGTCCGGTTACAGGTACATAGACTCCCCTTTGTTTTTTTTAATAGAGATAACCAGTGAAACAATGGGATCACGCCACGTGGTTATCTTGGATTGGTTTGTGGTGATATCGCTCTCTGATTCGTTTCCTTGCCGTATCGCAAAGCCTAATCATTTAAGTTTGCTTCTTTTAGCAAGATCCGAATCATTTTAGTGGGGTTTAATAAGAGAATTGTTTAGTTGATGAAAACATATAAAGAGAGATGACGTAATTATTTACTCCTCCTATTTCTAGATTGTTATTTGTACAAAAATATTAGATTTTGATTACACTTTTTTTTTTTTGAGCACATAGATTTTGATTACACATACATCATTTTCTATGATTAAATATGTTATGTAGCTGTAGTGCTTATTATCATTGTTTATAAAAGGTGAGTGCTTTTAGAGTTTTAGTTGTTTAATCATAGACAAAAAGTTATGGCTAGCAGTGACCAAGACAGAAGAAGAAGAAGAAGATATGGCTATTCTAATGGTTAATAATATTATACTTAGTTTTATGAATCTCATAGTGGCATTGAGTCGTACCAGAATCTAATAATCGAATTATTCATAACGCGATGGACGTCAAAAAAAAAAAAACAAGAATAATCTCCACTTGAGTCAATTTAACATTGACCAAGTCAGAGTTGACCTAACAAGTCAACTATACAAAAAACCACCGTTAGTTACTGACTAATTAGGCTAGAAATGAGCTTAACGAATAACGCTGACAAAAAAAGTTTCAGATTGCGGGCCCGAAATAAACCGAACATTTTCCCGCGCAACTTTTGAAGAACCATAAAATTTAATTTCGGTTTGGTTTAGGTTCCAATAGACCAGCAAATCGGAGCAATAGATTGGCTTCAAGCTCAAAACGAGATCCACCCTCGCTGCTTCTTCTCCCGCCGTAGCGACGTCGGACGTCCCGATCTCCTCCTCGACTTAGCGAGCGACAAAGACAACGTGAACGGCGGCTCAGCAGATCGTGATCTGGTTAGCGTCGCCGGTATCGGTTCAGCAGTGTTCTTCCGTGACCTTGACGCCTTCTCTCACGATGACTGGAGATCCATCCGAAGGTAAGATTCATCAAGTTCTTGATGCCTTTCGCTTCTCAGTTATATCTGATTGTTGAGTGGTTAAAACAATTTGTGAAGGTTTTTATCACCTAAGTCGCCACTGATTCGTGCCTATGGAGGCATGAGGTTTGATCCTAACGGAAAGATCTCTGTGGAGTGGGAACCCTTTGGTGCATTTTACTTTGCTGTGCCTCAGGTAATCTTCAAAGTTTTGACTTTTTTTTTAGCAAGAGAATGTATAAAACACGAGACTTGTTTTGACTAATATGGTTGACTTCACGCACAGGTTGAGTTTAATGAGTTTGGGGGAAGTTCTATGTTGGCTGCAACTATTGCTTGGGACGATGAACTGTCTTGGACGCTGGAGAATGCCATTGAAGCACTTCAAGAGACTATGCTACAGGTTTGGCTTGCATGAATTCAAGTTCCCTTCTAGGACTTTATGCTAACGAGAACTTTGTTTGTGTCAGGTTTCTTCTGTTGTGGTGAGGTTACGGAGGGAGTCTCTAGGAGTATCTGTTCTTAGTAAGAATCATGTTCCTACAAAAGGGGCTTATTACCCTGCTGTAGAGAAGGCTTTGGAGATTATAAAGCAGAAGAGTTCGTCTCTCAGCAAGGTAGTTTAGTGAGTTCGTGTCCGTGTCTGTTCTTACATAGTTATGGTTTTCATTTGACTGATTGTTTTCTGTTTATGAAACCAGGTCGTGCTTGCTCGTAACAGCAGAGTTATAACAGATACCGACATTGATCCCATCGCGTGGCTTGCACAGTTACAGAGTGAAGGTCATGATGCGTATCAGTTCTGTCTTCAGCCACCAGGTGCACCAGCTTTTATCGGAAACACGGTAAGGTTATAAGTAGTCCTTTGGTATATGTTATCTGATTTCACATATTTGGATGAAGCAAGCCTGACATATCCGTGTGACATCCATCTTGTGAAACAGCCTGAGAGACTTTTCCAAAGGAATCAGTTAGGTGTCTGTAGTGAAGCTTTAGCTGCAACTAGGCCTCGAGCTGCTTCAACGGCTCGCGATATGGAGATAGAGCGTGACTTACTAACCAGGTTAATATTTTTACTTTTATTGTTTCGAACCATCATAGAATTATCCGGATATGCATACTGATGTGTGATTTTCTAAACTGCTGCAGCCCTAAAGACGATCTTGAGTTCTCTATTGTACGTGAGAACATAAGAGAAAAATTAAACGTAAGTTCAATCATCTGCTTCTGCAGCTTTCACTCTTTTTTCTGTTACGATATCGATCTTGAAATATCTTCTTGCACTGTTTCATTTACTTATCTTATAATCCTTTCTTCTGCTATGCAGTCTATATGTGACAAGGTAGTTGTTAAACCCCAAAAAACTGTGAGGAAGCTTGCAAGAGTGCAGCACCTGTATTCTCAACTAGCCGGCAGGCTTAGGAGGGAAGATGATGAGGTGAGAACATTATTCCAAATAATTTTGTATCACATGATCACCTAAATCACTTGAAGTTAAGAGGCTGTAAACTATTATCTTCAGACTTTTACTTTTCCTCACATGAGATGTGACCCTTTTGTCTCTTATCTTTTATTATACAGTTTGACATCTTGGCTGCTCTGCATCCAACTCCAGCTGTTTGTGGGCTTCCAGCAGAAGAAGCCAGGCTTCTAATTAAGGAAATAGGTAAAATAACTCCCTGTTTTGTTTCTGACATCTTATGGTTTGTTTCTACCAAGTTTGCTTATTTAAACATTTCGGGTCTCACAGAATCATTTGATAGAGGAATGTACGCTGGTCCAGTTGGGTTTTTTGGTGGTGATGAGAGTGAGTTTGCAGTTGGGATCAGATCAGCTCTAGTAGAGAAGGTGAAGATCTTATTTGCTCTAAAAAAACAGTATTCCTAAGTTTTAAGAAAACTAGACTGAATCGTTTCTTTTGAATTATTGCAGGGTCTTGGGGCATTGATCTATGCGGGGACAGGGATTGTAGCAGGAAGCAACCCTACTTCAGAGTGGAATGAGCTGGACCTGAAGATATCTCAGGTATTGAGTTGTTTACAAAAAATGTAACCTAACATTTCACTTCTTTTGTTTCCATAGACATATTTTTATTCATATCTGTGGTTGTTTTTTTGCAGTTCACTAAGTCAATTGAGTACAAGGCAACAACTGCAACAACAACTCTGCAGCCTATTAATTGAAGAGTAGTGACAACATTTGTTTTCCTTTGTATTATATGGGCATGGAGTTACAATAGAGTATCAGTGTGTATTTTGTAAAAAGGAATAATTGTTGAAAGTTCATAGGGGGTTTTCTGATTATTAATGGGCTAAGTCTTTCTTTGTAACTAGGCCAGGCCTAATCTGAATGTTAATAGGCTAAGCCTTATATGATTGTTAATGTGATTCTTTAGTGTTTTCATCATGAGCCAGATGTTCTAGTTGATCTTTTCTTTTTGTTGATAAAACTAAAAAAAAAAAGTAACTGCTATGAAAAGTGAAAACCAAATCAAACTTTTAACATCAAATATCCAAAAACGCCTCTAAATACAAACCACAATCAAATCAAACTTTTTTCTATCATTTGAAAGTTTCAGTTTTTCTATATATAAAAATTTCTTTATGTGAGTTACATTACTACTGGCATAAACATTGATTTTAAGATTAACACTTTTAGTGGAGGGGTTGTGTGAGAGAAAAATAGAGCTTAAATGAAAACGGTGATGCTTTTTTCAATTTTAATGAAAACGATGTTTGAAACATGTGCTATTCTGTTTGGAAAAGTATATATATATATATTCATTCATTTCTTTTCATGTCCTATTTGACTAATTGCTAACTTTTGTGTTGTTCACCACCAAACCGGGTGGATACATTTAACAAACCGATTATAGTTTCGTTCATAACCAAACCGGGATACTCGACAACAAAAACACAGAAAAAGTAGTGTGGAAAATAAACAAAGGCTATGGCAATGACGAGGGCACGAGGGAACGAAATTCTTTATCGTATAGTGTGTGGGATACAATATCAAGGATCATAATGGTCCCTACCCACTTCACTTCTCACAATAAATGTTAGTATTCATATCATACAGTCCCATAATTTTCTTTGACATAGTTTTATTTTTGGTTCTGAAGTTAATAATGATGTGAAAGTCCCATAACATTAATCTTTAGCAATGACCTTGAATTTACCAAATCAAAGAAAACCAGGAGGAAGTTTGGGCCTTAAATGATGTATGAATTTCGTTAGTCGTGTCCAATACTAGAACGGTAAGTGGCATTTATTTAAACGTTCCGAACTTTAAACGAGAAAACATAAATAATCTTAGAGATAATTTTATTTTAGTAGATTAAGAAACTTGTGTGTTGTAAAATAACTAAAAATTCCATACAACAGCCTTGGTTGCCAAATCTTTCCATGTAATGGATACTTTAAAAGATAAATGAAGAATCAAGAAAAAATAAATAAAGTAACGAGAGAGTACAATAATAAAACCAGAGAACACGTATAAAGGGAGAATAAAACGAGAGAAGGCTTGGCGATAGAGAATGGAATCAGATTTCCCCATTATCTAACGCCAAATATTCTTTGCCCCTTTATGCCTTTCACCATAATTAGGTTTATTTGTATCTAATATTCTAACTAGTTTAACCAATCAATTCAAGTCTTTTTTTTTTGTGCAACCATCAATTCAAGTCTAAATTTTTCCTTTTTAACCTATTCCAGTTTTGTTAGCTATATTTAGTTGCCAAATCAAATTATATTCAAAATATTACTGTTATGTTGATAAAATACTTTTTTGACAAAAATGTTGATAAAATACTTACACTAGTTACTATTAATATGCTTTTTACATGCTTTAAAACTATTTCAAATATAATACCACAACATAAAACTTTTTATTATTGTAGTAGTTAATTTCAAAATTTGGTAAAAGAAACAAAAATTACTTCAACAAAACAAGCAAGAAAAAACATTACCAGAAGAAATGGCACTAAAGAAAGAAGAACATATTCAAATAAATAAAGTATAGCCTCGAAAAAACACACTTTCTTCTCTCTCTCTCTTCCGCGATTACCGTCTCTCTCTGTGACACAGTTTCGAAACGCTATCTCTCTCTCTCTCTCTCTCACTTTCTACGATGAACACGACGCCGTTTCAGTCAGATCCTCCCCCGTCGAGAATGCAACGGAAACTCGTCGTCGAGGTAGTCGAAGCCCGGAACCTCCTCCCCAAGGACGGCCAAGGAAGCTCAAGCGCCTACGTCGTCGTCGACTTCGACGTTCAGAAGAAACGAACCTCCACAAAGTTCCGCGACCTAAACCCTATCTGGAACGAGATGCTCGATTTCGCCGTCAACGACCCTCAGAACATGGACTACGACGAGCTCGACATCGAGGTCTACAACGACAAGCGTTTCGGCAACGGCGGCGGCCGGAAAAACCATTTCCTCGGTAGGGTCAAGATCTACGGAAGCCAGTTCTCGAGACGCGGCGACGAAGGTCTTGTTTACTTCCCCTTGGAGAAGAAGAGTGTGTTCAGCTGGATTCGCGGCGAGATTGGTCTCAAGATTTATTACTACGACGAAGTCGCCGACGAAAACATGGACATCGCAAATCACCAGCAACAACAACCGTCACCGCAACCGCAAACGCAAACGCTAGAAGCTGATGAACAGTTCCCTCCGCCGCAACAGATGCAGAATCTACCCCCGGAGAAACCGTCGCCGGTATTCGAATCGGCTCCGAGTCATAGCTACCAAGAGACTCAGCAACCACCACCGGTGGTTATCGTCGAGGCATCTCCGCCGCAGAATGTAATGCAAGGTCCTAGTGATAATAACCATCCTCCACGACCGCCGTCTCCGCCGCACGAGGTACATCGGTATCCGCCGGAGGTGAGGAAGATGCAGGTAGGGAGACCTCCCGGCGGAGACAGAATCAGAGTCGCCGCGAAACGACCGAACAACGGAGATTTCTCGCCTAGGGTTATCAACAGCAAGGTCGGTGGTGCCTCGGAGACGACGATGGAGAAGAAGACTCATCACCCTTACAACCTCGTTGAGCCAATGCAGTATCTCTTCGTCAGGATTGTGAAGGCGCGTGGACTCCCCCCGAACGAGAGCGCGTACGTTAAAGTACGTACGTCTAACCATTTCGTAAGGTCTAAACCGGCCGTTAACCGGCCTGGAGAACCAACCGATTCTCCGGAGTGGAATCAGGTTTTCGCGCTTGGTCATAACAGAACAGACTCAGCCGCGTCTGGCGCGACTCTTGAAATCTCCGCGTGGGACGCTTCGTCGGAGAGTTTCCTCGGTGGTGTATGTTTCGATCTCTCCGAGGTTCCGGTTCGTGACCCGCCGGATAGTCCGCTTGCTCCTCAATGGTACCGTCTCGAAGGCTCAGCTGCTGATCAAAACTCCGGGAGAGTCTCCGGCGATATTCAGCTCTCTGTATGGATCGGAACTCAGGTCGACGAGGCTTTCCCGGAGGCGTGGAGCTCCGACGCTCCACACGTGGCGCACACTCGTTCCAAGGTGTACCAATCGCCGAAGCTTTGGTATTTGAGAGTGACGGTTCTCGAGGCGCAGGATCTCCACATTGCTCCGAACCTTCCGCCCTTGACGGCGCCTGAGGTACGTGTGAAAGCTCAGTTAGGGTTTCAGTCGGCGCGTACAAGACGAGGATCAATGAATAATCACAGTGGCTCGTTTCATTGGCATGAAGATATGATCTTTGTTGCTGGAGAGCCGTTAGAAGACTGCTTGATGCTGATGGTTGAAGATAGGACGAGTAAAGAGCCAATGCTTCTAGGGCACGCAATGATTCCAGTGAGCTCCATTGAGCAGAGAATCGATGAGCGGTTTGTGCCGTCTAAATGGCATGCTTTGGAAGGAGAAGGTGGCGGAGGAGGTGGACCCGGTGGTGGTGGACCTTACTGCGGAAGGATTAGTTTAAGACTTTGTCTCGAAGGTGGGTATCACGTGCTTGAAGAAGCGGCGCACGTGTGTAGCGACTTCCGTCCCACGGCTAAGCAGCTCTGGAAGCCTCCGATCGGAATACTTGAGTTAGGGATCCTCGGAGCTCGTGGGTTGTTACCGATGAAGGCTAAAAACGGAGGTAAAGGCTCCACTGATTCTTATTGTGTTGCTAAGTACGGCAAGAAATGGGTTAGGACACGAACCATAACTGACAGTTTTGACCCGAGATGGCACGAGCAGTACACGTGGCAGGTGTACGATCCTTGCACTGTCTTAACCGTTGGTGTATTCGACAACTGGAGAATGTTCTCAGACGTCTCCGATGATAGACCAGATACTAGGATAGGGAAGATAAGGATTCGAGTCTCGACGTTAGAGAGCAACAAAGTGTACACAAATTCGTATCCTCTATTAGTTCTGTTACCTAGCGGTCTGAAGAAGATGGGTGAAATCGAAGTAGCGGTCCGGTTTGCTTGTCCGTCGCTGCTACCAGATGTTTGCGCGGCGTACGGACAACCACTTCTACCTAGGATGCATTATATAAGACCTCTAGGAGTAGCGCAACAAGATGCATTGAGAGGAGCAGCTACGAAAATGGTTGCAGCGTGGCTGGCTCGAGCAGAGCCACCGTTGGGACCAGAGGTGGTTAGGTATATGTTGGATGCGGATTCACATTCGTGGAGCATGAGGAAGAGCAAAGCGAATTGGTATAGGATTGTTGGGGTTTTAGCTTGGGCGGTGGGTTTAGCAAAATGGTTAGATAATATCAGACGGTGGAGGAATCCAGTGACGACGGTGCTAGTCCACATACTATATCTAGTTCTTGTGTGGTACCCTGATTTAGTCGTCCCTACTGCATTCTTGTATGTGGTGATGATCGGAGTTTGGTACTACCGGTTTAGACCCAAGATACCAGCTGGTATGGATATCCGGTTATCACAAGCCGAGACTGTTGATCCTGATGAGCTAGACGAAGAGTTCGACACCATACCAAGCTCAAGGCGACCTGAAGTGATCAGAGCTAGGTATGACCGGTTAAGGATATTAGCGGTGAGGATTCAGACTATTCTAGGCGATTTTGCAGCGCAAGGGGAACGGATTCAAGCGTTGGTTAGCTGGAGAGATCCGAGAGCAACTAAGTTGTTCATTACAATATGTTTGGTGATCACAATAGTTCTGTATGTGGTTCCGGCGAAAATGGTGGCGGTGGCCCTTGGGTTTTACTATCTTAGGCATCCGATGTTTAGGGACACCATGCCTACGGCGAGTCTCAGTTTTTTCCGGCGGTTGCCAAGCTTGTCTGATCGGCTCATCTAATGGGTGTTTTTTTTTTGAGTGTCCGGTTTCGTATGATTACTTGAGCTGAGGAAGGGAATAGAATAAAGATTCATTATGCGTTAAGATTAGAAAGATATGATTTATATCATATTGTTATTATGATTCGTTATTTTATTAGAGATGGACTGTAATATTTTGAAGCAAATGACAGAGATATTTGTGTACTTACTCTGTACTCTGAAATGATTTATTAATTGCTCACTTCAATAAATTGATTTATTAATCGCCGGTCTTACTCCGCCGTGAAAACACCAGCGGTCTTCTCTCGCTCTTCTACTCCTTTCCATTACATTTTAGGTTCTGAGCTCTTCTTACCCTTTCACGGGTCACTTATTAAAGCTGCATAACATTCCATAACAATGTAACATAGTAGAAAGAGACATGACTGCAGGATGTAAATACACAAGTAATGATACATCTTGTTGACCAAAAAAAAGTAATGATACATCTTATTTATATCTCGGAAAAAAAAATTCAGAATGGGCTGGTTGGACTGGTTTAAAAAGCCCATTATATTTTCTCATCTTAAACGAAATGCTCAGATAGGAACATAAAAGGCCTAAACGCAAAATCATGGCTTTACCTTACAACTCTATAATATTTTTCCTTTTCTGAAAAAAGTAATTAAATCTATACTATTGGTAGAGTTTATGGTATATTACCATAAATCAACAGACTAAAATCTCTAACTCCACAGTATATTCGACTCATCATTCCCACATATTTTATAGGATATTTTTTACATATTTAGTGAACTTATTTAGTGATTACTGATTTAAGAACGTTCAACAAATCTAAACCAAGGAAGCGGCGGATATTTTGTTTCTGTATCGAATCGTATCCACTAAATCTCGCAACTCTTTACTAAACGAAACAAAGCGGTCGTATTCAAGACATGAAATTTGCCACGTGTACATCGACATTTGAGGAGGGCAAAACAGATACGTTGCACATAGGGGAACCAAAGTAAAGACAGATTTTAATTAGCAAAATCTCATATAATCTTTTTATTTCTCATAAATCAACCCCTAACTTGAAAATTAACAGTTTTGACCCTACATGGTTATTTAAGAATTAATAGGAGAAGTCAACTAATACGATAAGTTATAACTTATAACAATCAATGAAGCTTTTAATTTACACTGAATATTTGCTATAGTATCGATCAGATGAAAATCTAAATGGCCTGGGTACCTCAAGAAAACAAAACATTTATAGTAGTGCTATAGAATATTAAAAAATATATAGGGGTGTGTACTTGAAAAACCCAGTAGGTTAAGGAAAAATATTTTATAAAATTAATTAAAAAAAAAGAAAGAGACAATAAAGTCGTGAGCTTTGCAAGGTCAGCCTTTACTCAATTTTGCTTGGAGAGCAAACACAAAAGCTTTGAAGCTTCCACATTTGACGGCTACAGAGGGAGAGGAAGATAAATTCGATTTCTTCCCTACTTTCGTGATCTGAGGAACTCAAAGCAACACGAAGAAGGAAGTCAACAATCTCCACACCATTTTTTAAGGTGAGAGACTTTGCTTGCTTGTCTCCTTGATCTCGCTTCTGTCTTAGCAATAAAGGGTTCAGATTCGTGGGTCTCTCCTCTTCCTAACTTTCTCTGCGTTGTCAGTTTTTTAAGAGTTTGTGTTCTGTATTAACAGAGTTTGTGTTCTGTATTCATAACGTCTGTCTCTAGATTTAGCAAGCTGTTCAATTTTTTTTGGGAGTTGATCATTCTTTTTAAGATTCTGAATGTGAATCAGATGGTGAATATTCTAACAGAGGCTCTGTGAATGAAACATGATTCTGAGCAAGTAGCTAGAACCTGGGGGATGCTCAAAAGCATCATTGGTTTCATGGTGTGTTAAAGAACGATACTTTTAATGACAAGCTGAGAGAGAAATGGTTTTAGTCTATGTGGAATAATTACAAGACAAGGGGTTTCTTAGTTTCATTTTTAACTGTTAAGGAACAGAGAGGCGTATACAGCTTTGTGTTCGGGAAGAGAGCTTATAAAATGTCTGTTTGTTTAACTCATGGCGTGGTAACCTGATTACTCCATTGGTGGCTCCGTTGACATATGTATATGGTGTGAGATAGGTTGGTAAGATAGTTTTAAGGGAATACTCTCTTGTGGTTTCATTTGGCTTTGTCTTTTGAGCCTTCTCTGACCTTTTGTAACATTTTGGTTTCTTTCTTTGCAGACAATGATTCGTGCAAAGCAGATTAGTAATCTTTCCAGCACCGCAAGATCCTTTTTTCTTGGTGGAACAAGATCCAGTGCAGCTGATGGAAACTCTTGTACATCGGCAGACGATGAAAGCTCCGTCTTGAGACGTCAGCAAACCAGAGATGAAGCTGTACAGACTGGGAAAAGAGCTTCCCACTTAGCAGCTGGATTAGCTGGACATGTACTACCAGTAGATGCAAAGGTTGAACATTTCACCAGACCGTCTCTTCTTCCTCAGCATGTTTCTTCTCCTGTTTTGCCGGTGAAACCAGATTCTGCGAGCCATGTTCCCGTTATTGTTGAGGAAAACGTGGTAGCACCTATTGGTGATCAGATACTCAAGGCTGGTATAGGAACAGTGACCTTCCTTACAGATATAGCAAACTATAAGATCCCTTTTTCCGATGGAGCTGAAGTCGTTGGTTTGCCTAAAAGCTGTATGGTTGACCCTTCTCGGCCTATTAGAACTGTTAAGTCTTCAAATGTGAAAGTCATCAGAAGAGAGGATCTCTCTCAAGTCTACCCTAAGGAAGCTGAAAGATCTGTCTTAAGGAAAACTTCAAGTGATGTGGCAGGGAAGCCTTTTGAATCTCAGGATTTACAGACAACTACTGTATCTGGAAAGAGGAAAAGCATGCCGCAAAGAACCAATACTGATTCAACCAGGTATGCTTCTGTTGGTTGTGACTTCACTGTGCATTCTGATGATGGTTTTAGTAAACCCTCAAAGGAAGTGACGAGAGTGATGACACCAGGGACTGCTCCAACACCAAGACAGCATTATAACTCTGGATACGTTGTAGAGAATGTTTCTAATATCTTACGGAGATTCAAATGGGGACCTGCTGCTGAAGAGGCCCTTCACAATGTTGGTTTGAAAGTGGATGCATACCAAGCAAACCAAGTTCTTAAGCAGATGGATAACTATTCAAATGCGCTTGGTTTCTTCTATTGGCTTAAAAGACAACCTGGGTTTAAACATGATGGCCATACTTACACCACCATGGTAGGTAACCTTGGTCGTGCAAAGCAGTTCGGCGAGATAAACAAGCTTCTCAACGAGATGGTTAGAGATGGATGTCAGCCAAATACCGTTACATATAACCGTCTTATCCACAGCTATGGCCGTGCAAATTACCTCAGAGAAGCTATGAATGTTTTCAATCAAATGCAAGAAGCTGGATGTGAGCCTGACCGTGTAACTTACTGCACCCTTATAGACATCCATGCCAAAGCTGGGTTTCTTGACATAGCCATGGACATGTATCAGAGAATGCAAGCAGCAGGGCTCTCTCCTGATACTTTCACTTACAGTGTGATAATAAACTGTCTTGGCAAAGCTGGACATTTACCTGCTGCACATAGGCTCTTCTGTGAGATGGTTGGTCAGGGATGTACACCTAACTTGGTCACATTCAACATCATGATAGCTTTGCACGCTAAGGCAAGGAACTATCAGAGTGCCTTGAAGCTGTACCGAGACATGAAAGATGCTGGGTTTCAACCTGATAAAGTGACTTATAGTATAGTTATGGAGGTGCTTGGGCACTGTGGGTATTTAGAGGAAGCAGAGGCTGTTTTCACTGAGATGCAACGTAAGAACTGGGTTCCTGATGAACCGGTTTACGGTCTTTTGGTTGACTTGTGGGGGAAAGCTGGCAATGTAGACAAAGCTTGGCAGTGGTATCAAGCAATGCTTCACGCTGGTCTAAGACCTAATGTTCCTACTTGCAACTCTCTTCTCAGTACTTTCCTTAGAGTTCATAGGTTGTCTGAAGCGTACAATTTATTACAGAGCATGCTGGCTCTTGGTCTACAGTCTTCGTTACAGACGTACACATTACTCTTAAGTTGTTGCACAGATGCTCGTTCGAACTTTGACTTGGGATTTTGTGGCCAGCTAATGGCGGTCTCAGGTCATCCCGCACACATGTTCCTCCTCAAAATGCCACCTGCAGGAACCGATGGCCAAAACGTGAGAGACCACGTCAGCAACTTCCTTGATTACATGCACAGCGAGGACAGAGAGAGTAAGAGAGGACTAATGGATGCAGTGGTGGACTTTCTCCACAAGTCAGGTCTAAAAGAAGAGGCTGGCTCGGTGTGGGAAGTGGCTGCATTCAAGAACGTGTATCCAGATGCGTTGAGGGAGAAGAGCTGTAGCTATTGGCTTATAAATCTCCATGTGATGTCGGAAGGAACTGCAGTGACTGCACTGTCTAGGACACTTGCTTGGTTCCGTAAGCAGATGTTGGTTTCAGGAGAATGTCCTTCGAGGATTGATATAGTAACTGGTTGGGGGAGAAGAAGTAGGGTCACAGGGACTTCTATGGTGAGACAAGCGGTTGAGGAGCTGCTTAATATGTTCAACTTCCCGTTTTTCACTGAGAATGGGAACTCAGGGTGCTTTGTTGGATCTGGAGAGCCTCTGAAGAAATGGTTGGTTGAATCATCGTATGTTGAGAGGATGCATTTGCTTTAGTTGTGTAGATTAGTTGTTTTTGTTTTTGTTTTCTTTCTATTTAAAAAAAAAGCCTATTCAATTATTAGACTTTTGGCTAGTCTCAGAGGCTTGGTTTTGTATGTTAGTGATGACTGGAGTTTTATCTCCAGATTTTTTGTTTATCATGTGGACATTATCTCCTCTTGCAATGGGTTGTAATGGGAGTATATAAACCAATCTTTGAGGGTGATTAAGACCCGAATTGATTAGATATGTGTAACATTTTGCTGTATGTTTGTTTTGTACACATGTTATCAAATATCAAATGTTACAAAACTTACCAGATATGTGGAGTACTACATATACTGCTGATTCTACAATAATGCGAAAGGAGCCTTAATTGAGCGAACATGCTTTGTTTTCAGTGGAGTGGAGGATTTATAAATATTTTAATCGAAGGTATTATTAATGAATTTTGTTTTAGTCGGAGGGAGACATTTTGTAAGGTTTGAGCTAACTATTTTCAAACTAATTATTTACAGAAAATCAAAATTTAGTCGGATATACAAAGTATTTCCACCATTGTTGTCCTAACTCGCGTCTGCCATTGATTTGTCCTAATTTGTATCTGCCACTAATTAAAAAAATTAAAATCTTAAATTAATTACTTGATCATTAATTTTTTTGTATAACCGGTTTTCAATACTTCTACGAGAACCGAATCAACATTGAAAAAAAATGAATAAAACATTTTAAAATTCGAACACTATCTATATCAACAATGTGGAGGGAGAGATCAAACCCTGAGTTTAATAAGGCATCTCCAACCCAAACCTATTTTCTCTTCTATAATTTACACAAAAATAGAATAACTCTATTTTTGAATGATTTTTGCTCCAATAGTTCACTTTAAAATAGAGTTACTCTATTATGGAGTAGAAAATAGAGTGAAATCATTTTTTCACTCCAAATATAGAGTAAAAAAATGATATCCCTCTATTTTCTAGTAAACCATTGGAGTAAAAGTTACGAGTAATTATATTTTAATGAAAATTATAGAGTAAAAAATAGGTTTGAGTTGGAGATGATCTAACGTCCCGTTCCGTCTCGTCTCCATGAGTCACTCAAGTCTACACCTTCAATAAGATAAAGGGGCTGGGCTGAATCTAATTTTTCCGGCCCATTAATAATTAATAGAATATATATATATATATATATATATATATATTACCTGTCATTTTTCGAATAAAAAAATATCATTTCGTAACGTGTACGACTCGTCCATAAACTCTTTTTTTTTGCCAGCGAGGTTTTGGTTTGGCGGCGATGGAGATCCTAAGGACGAAATGGGTCGCCATGGCGGCCAGCATCTGGATCCAGTGCACGAGCGGCGCTTCCTACACCTTCGGAATCTACTCCGCCGCTCTGAAATCGACCCAATCCTACGATCAATCCACCCTCGACACCGTCTCCGTCTTCAAAGACATCGGCGCTAACGCCGGAGTTTTCTCCGGTCTTCTCTACACATACGTCACCTCAAATCGCCGCCGCGCGCGTGGAGGCGGAGGAAACGGAGGTCCTTGGGTGGTGCTCGCTATCGGAGCGATTCAGTGCTTCGCCGGTTACTTTCTCATGTGGGCTTCCGTCACCGGGATGATCAGGAAGCCCCCTGTGCCGTTGATGTGTCTCTTTATGTTCATAGCGGCGCAATCGCAGACGTTTTTCAATACGGCTAACGTCGTGAGTGCCGTTGAGAATTTCGCTGACTATGGTGGAACTGCCGTTGGTATCATGAAGGTGACGACTTTACTGTAGATGTGTGTCACGTGTTAGATCACGTGTTCTGTTGGTGGGAATCATAGGTTTTAAGAGAAGTTTGTTAATTGTTGATTCATCAGAATAAATGTTATGTCTTGGTAATATATTATAGTCTTTTGTACTGTGTTTGGTTGTTTATGATATCATAGTGAAGCAGCCAAGCTTATATTTTGGCAGGGGTTTCTTGGTCTAAGCGGAGCGATACTGATTCAACTGTACGAGACACTGTGCGGTGGAGATCCGGCGAGTTTCATTCTTTTGCTGGCTGTAACACCAGCGGTTCTCTCCCTCTTGGTCATGCCTTTGGTCAGGATCTATGAGACGAGCGTAGCTGATGATAAAAAGCATTTGAATGGTCTTTCAGCTGTCTCTCTTATCATTGCAGCTTATCTTATGATTGTGATCATTGTTAAGAACACGATTGGTTTGTCGTCTGTGGCCAATGTTGTCACGCTTGTATGTCTCATCCTTCTCCTCGCATTGCCTCTACTTATTGCGGGAACAGCACGTCGAGACCGCGTGGAGAAAACAGTGTTGCCTGATAAATCCCCTCTCATAAGCAGTCCAAAGGCTACAACCTCCGTTAACCAAAGCTCTGAAGACAATAGTCTGAGTGAGAACCTGAATCTTCTGCAAGCTATGAAAAGCCTAAGCTTCTGGTTGTTGTTTCTCGCCATGATTTGTGGAATGGGATCTGGACTTTCGACGATAAACAACATCCGACAAATAGGTGAGTCTCTTAGATACTCATCCGTTGAGATAAACTCGCTTGTCTCCTTGTGGAGTATATGGAACTTTCTTGGTAGATTTGGAGCTGGTTATGCCTCAGATGCAATGCTTCACAAGAAAGGATGGCCTCGTCCATTGCTAATGGCTGCAACTCTTGGAACGATGACCATTGGCCATCTAATCATAGCCTCTGGGTTTCAAGGAAACCTTTATGTAGGTTCTGTTATAGTTGGTGTTTGTTATGGTTCACAGTGGTCGCTGATGCCTACAATCACCTCTGAGCTATTCGGAGTTCGCCACATGGGAACCATCTTCAACACCATATCGATAGCGAGTCCCATTGGTTCCTATATCTTCTCTGTGAGATTGATTGGTTATATCTATGATAAGACTGCTTCTGGGGTAGGGAACAAATGTTTTGGCTCTCACTGCTTCAGGTTGTCCTTTGTTATAATGGCGTCTGTTGCGTTCTTTGGGTTTCTTGTTGCTATAGTACTGTTCTTTCGGACAAAGACGCTTTATAGACAGATCCTTGTGAAGAGGCTGCATGGTCGATAGAATACTTGTGAATATGATACTGAGGAAAACGGATACAGAGCTTATGATACACAGAGGTACATCATTTACTTGTGTAAGTTGTCTGTAATTTATGTTTTTATCAATTATCAGTGGAAGAAAGAAGACTGAGATCTTTGTCTCTTTTTTTTTTGTAGTTTTTTCCACAATTGTGAATTTGTTTTGTGAAGTGTATACACATCCCTTCCAATAAATGTTGAAATTACTCTCTAATGGAGAACTTGGAGACGGTTACTTGCTTTGCGGGAAAATGGCCTATTTCAAACTGAACTTTCTGCGTCGTGCGTATTCCATCATGAACTTTAGTATAATGTCATTTCCATCATGAATTCAATAAAACTTTAAAATGTATGCACGAACTTTTGCAAATGTGCATATATGTATATTGACTATAATATTAGTTAGTCAACTGTTTATTGAGTTCACGATGGAAACTGCACTATACTAAAAGTTCATGATGAACACGACACAGAAAGTTCAGTTTGAAATAGACAATTTTTCCATTGCTTTGCTAAGTTCAAACATTTCAAGCAGATCAGGTAGAAAGTTGCAAGATTTCATAATGAAAACGTTTGCAAAATCTATAGGCATATTGTACTTACAGCACAAAGGATTGACTTCACAACTGAAGCACAACCCTTGTTGGAAGTTGGTCATAGCTTGAAATTGCTTATTTTAGATTTGAATGGTCCTTCGTGGTTTTGCGTTTGTAAGGACAAAAGCTCATTGTAGATATCACCTCCAAGGGAGCTCCGTGAGAGGATGAAACTCACTTGAATCGGAACACAGAGGAAGAGCCAATGAAGAAAGAGCTAAGCATGAGAGAAACAAGAAGAACACAAAGAGATCAGTGAAGAGTCATCGTGTCTCAGAAGTGTCAAACAAACCTTGTGGAATTGGATAATGAGAGCGGAAAAGAAAACCTCTATTTTATACATATGATCTCAGGACCGGGACATACTGCAACTGTAGTGTTCATTAGCGGGCAACTTGTATGCTGTTTAAATGGTTTCCATGGAAGCTTGGTGGGTTTGTATTGGTGTGTATCTGATTCTGATGGCTTTGATATTGTAAATGGGTTCATAGGATGAAAGTTTATAAATGGAGAGAACTTATGTATTCATGGAGAATCCTTAAAAAGCCACAAACTGTTTCTTGCTCTGTGCCAATGTTGTGAAAATCGAAAGACAACAAAAAAATTTTCCATTTAGATTAAGAAATGAGTTTATACATAAGAAATCAATCAAATGATTCACAAACAAAGTGAATAAACAGTAAGACTATATACTTCTTTGCCTACTCTTCTCTCCATTTCTTCTACATATTAAAAGGCATGAAGCTTGCAGACCAATCAAATCGGAACTCCAGAGTCTCTCTATGAGCATGCAAAATTGGCTCCTTGATCTGCCTAGCCTTTGTACAGCACACGTGAAGGCATATTATATCTCAAAAAAACATGGCTGTTTCCCTCAATGTCATCACATGTTACAACACTCTGGCTTGTTCTGTCTCAAGAGCTTGTCCCATAAGCATATCATCTGTCTTGGCGACTGGTAATGAGCTGTGTAGTAGTTCTCAACACAACCAAACTGGCAAAACTTCAGACTGTGTCTGTAGTCCACTGGGTTTGATGTGTTTTTGAAATGCTCCACCCACATTCCCACACTCACATCCTCCATCTTAAACAACTGGTGTTTATGATCATCAACAAAAAAATTGAATATTACTGAAAATGACAAGTGATACAATTAGTCATGATTATCTCTCTTCTGTTTACCCGTAATCTGTGTCTCTCAAACTCTTCCACAATGAAGCGTGCAATGTCAGAAGACAGAACATATCCAGGTCCATTTGCATAGGGTGGATAGTCTTCCTCTGGCCATTCCTGATATATAGCAAAACACTCAACACCATTTTACTATATCTTGCAAGTGTTATGAAGAAGAATGTAATACCTCGTAAGTGACTGCCCATTTACCACCACGGAGAGGTTTGTGGTAATAATTCATGTTACCAATGTACAAGCTTCTACCTTCAGGTACTTTCTTCACTTCATTGATCACTGCGCCAAGTTTTACAAATGTATCATCGTCACACTTCATTATGTACTTTGCAGAGTATGCAAGAGCCTGCACCAATCAAAGTCAACTCCTCATAAGCACTTAATCAAGAACGATTATGTGGAACCATGTCCTATAACTCACTCCGTGTTCACATATGGCAACAGTTTTCAGCACGACAAGATCATAGCTATCCATGTAAGGAACAAGTACAATGTCTCCAAAATACTCTGCTTCTTTCTTCAATTCCACATTCACCTCCTTCCTCCCATGCTGTTGAAATGCACATCACAGATACAATAAGCCTTCATGACTTAATACTTGATGAACAATGTTTAAATCACACTTACAAGTGCCACAAAGAAACGAGCAACAACTTTTGAAGACGTAATAAGAACATGCTGCATCCACGACTTCCTCACAGCCATCCGTTCTCCGAAATGATTCCCTGCTGAAAGAATACCGATAAAAAGCTCCACAGGCCCATCTGGAACTATAGGAGCCTGCCATCTCTTTGACAACTCGAGATGCCTTTGCGGAGCAAAACTAGGATGTGATGTTGGCAGAGAGGCAACAACAATAGAGTGGACATCAATGTCTCCGTTTACAGTAAGCCCTGTTGCATCCTCTAGTGTGAAACCCTAACAGAACCAAACCAAATCAATGCCAACACTTTGATGTAGAAACGGAGTATGACATATGTACTCACAGTGCGATAAGGGAAGGATGTAACATGTTGTCCATTAACATTAATATGGTAACCTTCTAAACCAGCGCTAAGAGTGAGAACAAAGAGCTTCTCTTCTACAAAAGGAAACGGCCATTCAACTTTAACTCTCTTCCTCCGTCCTATAAGTCTACTCAACCACCATCTTGCTCTCGACCCTTCTGAGTAGTTATCATCATCACGGATCCACTTCTCACACTTCACATGACTATCAACTAACAAACAAACACTAAACACATATTAATCAAACAGAACACAACAGTTTATAAACTAAACTCTCACCAGTCTCTTCTTCATCTCTTGACCTCCACCCTTCACACCGTTGTGAAGATCCCCACTGCATTCTATAACAAGTGTTCTGCTCAATCACTGGCTTTCTGCTCCAATCTCCTTTAAGCCTCGGGTTGAAATGGAGGATCCGAGGAGGATCCTCTCCATCAACAGTCTTCAAACCTTGAAGCTCAATCACAAACTGAGAAACCAACTTAGACCCATCACCTTCCTTGGGATGGCTCTTCCTCGGCCTCGCAACTAAAGTCACGTGCGAGCCTAATGTTAAACCACAGGGAAGCTCCATTAACTGATTCTCCCGGTTCATAAACTCCGAACCGGTTAAGGAAACAGAGTGTGGACACGTGTCGGATTTGTTCTTATTCTCAGGCTTCTCCAATGCTTTCTCTAGCCTTCCTGACTCAAGCTCCTTCCATAGCTTACGACCTAACTGCCAAGCCTCCTTGGCTGACTTGTGAAGCTCCACTGACCCCTCTTTGCTACTCGGGTCGAAAGTTTCCGAATCGAATCTAAGGCTTGAGAGAAGACCTCTGTGATGCTCACGGACATTGTTATGCTCTGTCCGGTTTATGACCGGTTTAGATGGTGGTTTAGGGATTGTTGTCTCGACCACTTGGGGCTCTTGCTCTGTTTCGAGCTTCTCGAGTATGGAGAGAGAATCGATGGAGACGGAAGTGGAGGACCAGGATTTGAACACCAGAGGTATCTCTACTGTGACCATTAGGAGGTAGAGAAACCCTATTGCTATGATTACGCGGAAAGATCTCTGCTTCCATAGTGACGAGAAGAGATCAAGCTTGTCGATTTTTTCAGGTTTTGATGATTTGGGTTTCTTCATTTCCTTGGGATCCAAGAAAAGGAAAAAGAGAAAGAACCTGACTTTGGATGAGGAAGGATCCGAAAGTGGTAGAAAGTTTGGAACTTTGTTGAGAGAAGGAAGATAAGCAGAGACGACGTTGATGACGAGAGAAGGGAGAAGGATAAACAGAGATCTTGAATTGATTACTTTTTTTAGGAGTATGTTTGTAGAAATTATATTCTTATTAATTAGTTTTCCTTTTTGAGATTTACATTTTTCTTTATCTTATTTAAATAGCCTTTTCAACAACATTATAGCATCTTTAATTGTTGTACAGAATACAAATTCTGAAAATCTTGATAATACAAGATAGATTGAAAAGATTCTTTCACGTTCCAATGGACATTCGAATTATATTATATGACTTTATATGTACATGTGACACCTGTGGTATAAACACGTAAGAGTATTTTATTGAGAGAATTCGGCAAAAAAAACTCAAATATACATTCTTAAAACAAACACGAATATATTGGCTGGCCAAAAAAACACTGAACTATATTTGACTTTTAAATTTTAATCAGTAACTTATCGTTGACTCGCCAATCAAAAAAACACGACAAACGACGTCGTTTTACCAGTTTTTATTATCAAAAAACATGTTCATAGCTTGAGTCGAACTTGAGAGCTCGTGGCCAAATTACGAGGTTTCTTGCCACTGTGCTAGTGACACTTTTAAGAAAATCTATAACATGTTTTCTTTTATTGAATATCAAAAAATCTGAATTCTTTTTAAAAAATTCTAAAAAAATTTTAAAAATAAAATTCTGAAAAAGTGAAATTAAAAATGATTTTTTTAAAAAAAAAATTAAAAATTTCAAAAAATCTAAAATAATTCAAAGAAATGCAACGAATTAAATTTAATGATTTTTAAATTTTGAAACCTATTTTTATATAAATTAATGTAGGTAATATGAAAATAAAAAATGATATTTATTACACTATAGATTTTAGTATGAATATTGTATTTAAGATAAAATAGACAAATGATAACTAAGATAAAATAAGCAAATGATATTATAACAATTTTTTTTTGCTAAAATATGATATTGGATGAACATACAACAAAATGAAGATTTATAATCCTTAGTTTTTTCGCATTTTTGGATTTTTATATTTTATGAATTTTTAATTAATTTTAGCGAAAATAAATTTTATCTATAATTTTTTTATTTTAATTTTTTCATAATTATTCTTGATTTTTGAATTTTGTGAAATTTTCAGGTTTTTAAAGTTTTTTTGGATACTCAATAATAAAAGATATGTTAGACATTTCATCAAAATGTCATTAGCTTAGTGGCCTTAGACCATATTGTTTGGCTTTGAGTTTTTCGGTTCGAGTCCTGAGATTGAAAATTTTTTTTTTTGTTTTAAAAACATACAAAACGACGTCGTTTTACTTAACTTCGATATTTAACGTTAGAATAACGCCGTCTACACTGCAAAATCACGGTGTGCCGAAATGGCGAGTCAATGATAAGTTCTCAAATAAAATTAAAAAGTCAAAGAAAGTATAGTATTTTTTTGTTCAGCTTCGAGTTCAGGTTTTATTTGGTAATTCATGCAAGGTGTTTTTTTTGGTCGAATTCTTAACTAATTTCATCAAAAAATATTAAAAGTAAATGAGATGGACTTCTTCAAATAAAAAACTCAATATCAAGATGGCTCTGGTATACTTGACTTTTTGTTTCAATGATTGATATTTTACTTTGGGAATCAATGTTTTTATATATTTGTAACAAATGTTTATTCGTGAAATGACAAAACGAAAAAACCTCCAATATATGGTGAGATTTACCCATTTTTATTGTAAAGAAAAAAAAGACAGCTCATTTATTCATTTAAGCCTTTAAGGCAAATTCATAACAGGTTACATTTTTTTAGAGGAAATACTGAAACATATGTCTTAATTAGTTAACTTAGACCTGAGCATGTTGATTGTTTTACCATCAGTCTTAAAAATCTTCATCAAAACAAAGTCTGGAATCGCGGGTTGCGCAAGAAACAAAGTGTGCGGCACAAGCACCTCGCTAGGCAACTCATTAGACACCACAGTCAAAAGACGAGCTTCAGTTTTCCCAACGTTCATCTCATAGTGAATGAGTCCCGGAGGAATCACAAACATGTCACCAGGACCAGCAACTTTGGAGTACAACGTGTAGTTATTCGTCAAGAACCCAATCAAGACCCAGCCTTGGGTCACGATCCCTGCCTCGGTCGCACCAGGGTGCGAGTGAGGCGGGTTAGCTACTCCTGGAGCGACGGCAACGTTGTACATGGATATTCCCATGGTGTTTAGTCCTGGAAAGGTCATGAGGTTTGCTTTATTAGCGGCTACACCTTTAGGGTTTGAGGTGTTTAGTGGAGTGCTTAGGCCGGAGTAGAAGAAGTCTTCAGAGGTGACTTGGGATTTGCATGGGTAGCCAGTGTTGGTTGGGGTAGCTTCGAGATCAGCTACGCAGAAGTCTTGTAAGGGGTTAAGGTAGTCTGAGAGAGCTTGATTGGTGAAGAGAGTGATGATGGAGAGTGCAAAGAGAAGTGGAACTCTAGAGAGAAAAGTAGCCATTGCTAGGGAGTTATGATGATGTTGATTCACCATGGTTACTGTTGATTATATAGCCTCAGAAATTTGGTATTCTTGGACTGACCCTTTAACCAGATTGAATAAGAATAAAGATGGGTTTAAGGCAAACACAGGAAAGATAGAATCTTTATGCATGTTGGGCGTATTGGTGTAATTTTTTTTGTGGTTTTCAATTGGGCCGAAGTAAGTTAGGTTTAATTGTATAGATGTACACGCAAGCACAAATAGACTAAAGAAAAAAACGAATCAAACCTCTATTTCCAAACAAAATAATTACTGTATTGTTTGGTTATAATAACGTAACTAATTAAATAGTTTCAGTTCAACAATTTCTGGTTCTGCATTCCATCTTCCAGGATAGGTTTCATGGATCAAATTCAAAATACAAATACATGAAGAAAAACTTTGATTGCATTCAAAGTTAAGTTACCAAAGTAGTGTAAATTAAAATGTTTTTTACATCCAAATTTTACTTTCAACATGTAGAAGATAATATATAAAAAGTTTCAAGCTTCTAGAAATTTTACTTTATACAAAATATTCAAGGAACGATCAAATTTCTTAAATTTGGTAAATATTCTTAAGAAAATCATAATAAACACAACAAGAAAGAATGTGTATCAAAATCAGTCCCCAGTCTTTATGCATTTCATCTTACAGGTTAGGTTCATGGAGCAAATCCGAACGGTTTTAGTAAATAAGTATAAGGGAAATGTTTCAAAATTGAGACAAGGCGTTGGAAGGTTGCTTGGTCTCTAAGAAACAATAAAAAGATGTATTACAAGTTAAAAAGATGTGACCCTGAAGGCATATCAACAAAACTCGAAGCATGTGCAAATTTTGAGATATGTGCAATAGAATTGCTTCTCCTTCACTAACATCTTAACCATCTGCAATATGTTTCAACAGTTCACCATTTGATTGAAGAGCACTTAGTCTCTCTCTGATCTCTGAAAGCTCCTTAAGTATACTTTCTTTGCTTTCAGTTCTTTTCATTTGCCTTAAAATTCTAGATTCTTCGGATTCACAAGACCTACTTTGATCAATGTTTGTTCCATTAACCTCATGACTTAAAGAACAAACTGCTACATTCAAGACAGGTTTGGTTTCTTGGCAGTCAAGTATTCTCTTTAGAGACAACAGAGAGACAAGCTTATACGTGAGGAGAACTAATACAACCATGCACGACCGAAACAGAGGACATGCCAACACACACACACACACACACTTGACAAGTGCATATCTATATGATGTTGTTTGATTGGTTAATTAATGAATGGGATCATGTTCTGACATTGGAAGATTATGGTCCAAGAGATGATGTCTCTACCTTTTTATGTTTTACATGCTTTCATTTATGTTTGGATAATTAATGTTTTACATGTATGTAAATAATCGAAAACTTGCATGTATCAAAACATAACAACATCTTGGCCACTGTGAAGTGTATTACAGAAAACCAAAGAAAGGAGTGGGAGAAAATGCTCAAGCTGCTCAATCATGAACCCTGGCCCTAGATTCTAATTTCATCCTCTTGAAAGATGGAGTATCATCATCCAGAGAGGAACGATCATGAGACAATGATGATGATGGTGGCGATGATGATGAATCAGTGTCGTTTTGTAAGATTCTCTTACGACGAGAGTGTTTGTTTCTTTCTTCTTCGTCAGGTTCACCACTTCTCCTTATAAGTTCTTTTAACTGCTTCACGTCTGCTAATTTCACCGGTTTTAGCAGGAAAATCTCTGCTCCTTCTGTCATACATTTACAAAATAAATCCCTAATATCAGATTACATTGTTGAGTTCCATTGATTTAAGTTTGTATGATTATAATAACAGTCACTCACTGTTCTATACATTGTTGAGTTCCATTGAATATAAATCTGTAAACTTTTGGTTTCTTTCTACTCTCTCTTCAGCATCTCAAATAATAACGATGACTCTATTATTCTAATTCAAAGGAATGATCACGCTTCTATGGAAGCGAGGAAAAGGTAAATTGCCAAGGACCACATTATTCGCCTTCATCGTTGTAAAAAAAAGAATAAAACCAACAAGATG
>JABAYD010007921.1:0-12021 GCA_014822095.1 Diplotaxis tenuifolia | reverse complement strand
TTCCAACCTAAACCTGCAAAGTTGTGTTCTGCGTTCCAGGCCGCATCACTTCTAAGTACAGCACATTGTGATCGGTTGTGGGGGGGGGGGGGGGTAAAGACCCTATCGAGCGTGAGGGGAACTCTTTTGTTGATATTCCGTCTATTCACGGGCTGAAGCCGTTGCTTGTGAGATTATGTCTGCAGCAGAACATCGTCGGTCTTCAAACATTAACATATTCCTTGCTATCCAAAGTTCCATATGATCCATGGATCAAGCGATTATAAATACTTTGCTATTATTTTTATTTTACAATTAAAATACATTTATATTTTCAAATTAAAAAATATAAATTTACTATCAATAAAATTTAATCAATGTATATACTTTAAAATTAATTATTATTTATATTTATAAATAAAAACATACATTAAAATAAATAAATCTAAAAAGAAAATTTTTGTAAATTAATATTTCTATAAATTAATAAAATTTCAAAATTCTAACATTATTAATTTATAGAAGTTCTGCTGTACAGAACAAAACACAGTTTTTAGTAAACGATTTCTTTGAACATATCTAAAAGTTCTGTGGAATGGAAAAAAAAACAAGACATACTAAACTGAAATAACTTGACTTTCCACTTTTATTTATGTGCTTTTCCTACACATATACTTCTGTAGAAGAAAATACTATCTGAACCAAAACCAGAAGAAAAGTACTAATTTCAACTTTTCCAAGGGAGTAAGAAAAACAAAGTCCTTTTGAAAAAAAAACATTTTCAGATGGAGAAAAGGTATCTAAAACTGAAGTCATATGGGATAATATGGATACGCGTAGAAGCCGTGGACTGAGACATCCCTTGTTGAAGACAGTTGAGAGCATCTTTTCCTAACTCAGTAGGCAACTGAAGGCAAATCCAATCAAGCAATGATTCAGTATCCTTTGCAAAGTCATGACTATACCACTCCATCAGTTTTGGTATCCCCATTTTAGTCCTTGATATCCCTACTGATGCTTCCAAATACTCTCTTTTCGCCGCCTCTAGTTCCTCCTCCACTTTAACCGCAGTGTACACCCTTACCTTCATAAGGTTTCAGAGAGTAAGACCTCAATTCACAAACATAATACTCTGTTAATAATAAATTATTGCATTTTCTTATTCTATTGATTTTTTTCATTCAATAACAATTTTATTTTAACTTCAGAAAAAGAAGAATTTATTAAATATAAACGCAAATACAAACAAACAATTGAGACCTAAAGCATCTACTTACAGCGGGTGAGGACCAGCTACCACATGAGAGAGCAAATGTAACAAGTGGCTCTGAAAATTCCAATCCGAATCTACTTCTCGCAGCCATTTCATTTTTCTTTGAACCTTTCGGGGAAATCTGATAAGATCAAGCCAGAAATATATAAATAGATATTTGATTAATGAAAATAACAAAACTAGATAAAGGAAAGGGAGCAGCGAACAAAGAGCTTACATATTTTGAGTGATATGGCAAGCGAAGGATGAAGTGTTCAATAGTAATTGCATTGAGAAAGTGTCCCCCTACATTTATAGACGCCTGCAATCACAGCACAATGGGATTTAAGAAAGCTGGTTTCATGCAGAGAGTTTTGATCATAGATTTACCTTTCGCATTAGTGTAACCACAACCTCAGGGCTCTCTGGTATTCCATGTTCAAGAAAACCCTAGTGGATTCAATGTAACACTAGTTATAATCAAGTCAAGACAGGAACATATATATTGCTTAGTGCTTACATTCATCATGCAGCAGTTATAAATGTTTATCCAGAAAGCTAACTTCTCCTGCTGATTAAGTTTCTGCAAGTTCACTGAAGAAAGTCTACCAAGAAGACCTCTGCCATAAGAAAAAAAAATGAATAAAATTAAAATCAACTCAAGAAAATTTCGTTTTTGGAATATATAAATCTTAAACGACGCTTACTTCAGTTGACGAATGAGAAACGCATATGAACTTGACGTTCTATTTTTGTTAACTGAGGCTGCTTTAACATCAATAAAATTCTTATATGGACCAACATCTCTGCTTCTGAAGCTAGAGCAAATTCCATAAGGATCCCTGGATGTTGTATCTTTCTTATTTTCTTGACTTCTCATGAAAATGCTAGAAAGACATTGAACTAAATCCTCTGAAATTTTATTTGGGTCACATTTTTCACCAGCTCCACCATAAGACCTCGGCTCTGCGTTTGTTCTGCGAGCCCTTGGACTTTCCTGCTGTGGTTATTATGTATAAAAAAATAAAAACGTAAATCTCCAAATTCACAAAAAAAAAGGAAAAACAATTTAAAGATACAAACCATTACTATGTATCATGTATATATGTACCTTAAGTTTCTGAGATTTTAAACTCTTATTAAGTTGTGTATGAGCTATATGCATGCTGATTGTAGAATTAGCACTCAACTGGTTCTTTTTAACCCTTCGACTCTCTACAAAAGAGAACACTATAACATTAGTCTAAATAACACCAAAACTTCCCTCATTTAGAACCCTTAAAAGCTCACCTGGACTGGAACTAGGTGAAAGGCTTTCTATGTTTGTTTTGGAAGATGTAAATGCCGCTTCTTGATACAATTCTTGTCTAAAATGAACAATATGCTCTTCTAACCGAACAATTTCCTCTTCAAGAACAGCCACTTCCGCAAGTAGTTGCAAAGTCTAACAGAAAAAATCAAGATCAATCCCAATTTTAATCAGAGAGGAGTTCTGTGAGGTACTACTAACTATTGGTGGGAGAAACGGAGGAAGACGAGGAAGTGCTCCAAGAGGTCTGTTAAATGCTCTTTCCATTGCTCGGTGTATGTTCTCTTCAAGTCTAAGCTTTTTCCTCAGTTTTTCAACCTTCAAAACAAAATTTACATCCACTCTTAGAAACATAAAAACAAAAGTGGACAGTAATTTTACAAATCAAACCTAAAAAAGTGGATGGTACATACATCTTGTTGCAGAGCACTGATCATTTCTCGATTCAGCATCTTTCGATTTACTAAACCATTTTCACCACTGTTTAGTTTCTTCCCCTGTGCATCAGTAAGCTGACGAATCTTAATTTTTGTAGCTATTCAATAATCTCAAAACCATACGGATTATTCAATACAAAGTTACAAGAAATGGAAAAACGAATATATGATCAAAAATTGACAGATGAGATTTTGAAAAAAAAAAATTCAAGATCACAGCAAAAACACAAACTCTCAGTTCATATATTAATTGAAGAATACAAACATGAAACGATGAAATAATTTAAAGAAACAAAAAAAAAACAGATCAAAACGATTGAGATTCCTAACTCACAGTTTTGGTATGTGATGATGATGACGGAGATTTTGCGCCTCTTGTACTACCACTACTGCTGCTGCTACTGCTATTACTCATCATCGTCTTCTTCACTGAATTATCTAAATCTGTAGAATCCAAATTCAAATGATTAACCACAGAGGAGAAGGAGAATATTCAAATGACGATCAAATTGAATTTGAAGCTTTGAGATTACTTCTGGAATATATGGAGAGCTGGTTTAATAATTAATAGTTGCAGAGAGTGTTTGTTTGTATGTATAGATGGAGACAGTTGCAGAAGATGAAAGATTTGGTGTGTTGTTTCGTCTTCAGCTTCCTGTAAGGGTCTTTCTTTGATTTGTTTTATGTGAAATAAGTGAGAGGGATATCAGAAGGAGCGGTGAAACGGTCGGTCGCATGTAATTTATATTTAAAATTATTTTAAATACTACTTTTTTGTTAATTATTTTTTAATAAGTACTCGTCCATAGTCGTCAATACAGATTTGAGCTGGCCATGGCCAGGACCAGGACCATGACCTACATATAGTCAATATAGATTCGTGCTGGCCAGGACCAGGAGCCACATAGTCAATATAGATTTGTGCTGGCCAGGACCAGGAGCCACATAGTGTGATCACAGCAATAAAGGTTATTACATTATCTTTTGGTAAAAATAATAGAATTGCGATCCGATCGGTTACACAATTTATTGAAGGCGTTATAATTTTTTGAGCTTTTAAAGAAAGCTAAAATGCTTTTGGAAAAGATATCACAAGTGTTTATCAGCAGGATTTAGCAAATAAATTTAATTCTTTTAAAATTTATTCGAAACTGACTGACGTAATGACATTTATGACTCAGACCCGACTATTTTACCGATCAAAGGTTACTTCGAACTTAATATAGCAAACTCCAGATCAAGCAGAAAATGACCAAGTCAAGTGAAAGTCATGGCTAGGTGTATATCTCTAAAACCGAAAAACCAAAATTTGGTCTTTGATTCCTGATAAATCAGTGGTGAAGATTATTTTAGTATTGATTTAATGTTGGTTTATTGTACACGGTTTACTTATATTCCGGTTCAGTAACTACTTAACGAGAATAACAAACACATTTCATCTCTTTTATTGAAGATAGAGAAAACGTAAAAGTGAGAACAAAGTCGCATACATAAGCGTGATGCGACTTTTTTTTTTTATCGTGATGCGACCTTGGTCAGTTTATAAACTACAAAATCTAAAGACTTAGCCAAACCCTTTGTGTGTGCATGCCTCTTGAAGTGAATCGGTGCTATGAGGGATGATATGTTTGTCACCGGTTCCCTTGAAACAATTTCATAAGAAAAGAAACTATACGCTTTGTTTGGAGACTGTCGCTATCGTAAGGTTGTTCTCGAACGTGTATGCCAGATCATATGCATAACAACACTTCAAAATTATTTTTGTTTACATAATGGCAATGGATAATACCAACTACGTTTCTACCTAATCTGCCAATACTTCAATATGTTGTTTTTTCTTCTTATGATTGAATATAATGCACTAAGATTTTGGTATTGAAAGAAATGTTTCAATACAAAAATAATTATTATGGGTAAGAGGTAGATCCGTACAGAAAAGCACTACAATAATAATGGAGGGATGTGAGCATGATGAGCGAACGTAGCGGTGGAGCTGAAGCTTTTTCTCATCTCTTTAATTTTGTCTTTTTCGATTGTGTTGTTAGAACAATCTAAAATTTCAATTTAATTTTTGTTTATTTATAGACATAATAATGCGTCTGTTAGGAAAATGGATCGGTGTGGCTCATGGATCACATGATAAGATCTTGACCAAGCACTGATAACAAGCAACGACTAACAAATTATTTATGCAAAAGATTTAATGTCCATAACGCAATTGATTTAATATTTTATCAAACTAGTCAGCTAAATTCAAAGTATTTCAAATTATTTTTAAAAATTATATGAAAGCTATGCTTAGTTAGAAAATAATATACATAACGTTATTGAAATGAATAAAAAAAGTTGTTGAAAACAATGTTCACTACTAACGGAATAATACCATCTTAAGTATTGTTTTTTTTTTTTGATTAACCATCTTACGTATTTTTGTGTGGTACAGTTCACACATCACGCTCTTGTCGCTTTTCGTATACGTGATTGGCATGCCATCAAAACTTTAATGTAGCTGGAACCTTGTTAAGGTATGACCTTAAGCTATTTGTCTTTTAAGGTTTATGATATTCTTTTCGTCACTGTGTTTGTTTGTCATAATATGTTTGTTTTGTTAGCTCGAGCCCCTTTTCTTATTTTTATGTTACTTTGATCTGTTCACGAAAAGAAAGAGAAAATTCTAGCTCTTCACACTTAAAAGTTAAACTAGGTCTGGACATATAATCCGTAACCCAAAATCTGAATAGAACCCGAACCAAAAAAACCCGATTCGTATCCGATTTGAAATGTAAAAAGTACCCAAATAAATTTTGTAAGGTGGTACAAAACATATTCGAACCCGAACGAATAACCCAAAACACCCGAAAACCCAAAAAATCCGAAAACAATTCGAATAAACCACTTTGAATATTCAAATTAATTTACAATATAAATATAGAAAACATAAATATATACTTAAAATATTTAATTTTCTATTTATTTTGATATAATATCTAACAATAAATATTTAAATTTAAATAAGTACATTAAATACTCAGTTACATATGAATAAGTATATATTTTTCATATTTTACTTTTAAATTTTAGATTTTATTTCAGGTATATCCTTACCGTTTCGATATAACCCAAATCCGAACAATTTATGATTATTTTATGGGTTCTAAGACTAAACCAATCTAAAACCGATGTATTATATCCGAACCTGACCCGTATTTACAAATTTACTAAAATAAGACCTAGGAAATGTTATAAAATAGAACTGAAATTTGAAAATCCCGATCTGAACGCCAGGCTCAAAACAGCATTTGTGAATTTATCAGAATGGTAAAATAGGAGAACTATCGAAGCGTTTTGGGCCAAAGCTAATAGATCTCTATTGGGAATTCGTGACCCTAAAAATAGTTAAGAGGTCCAAAGGGCAATCTTCTTTGGGAGCACATACCAAAACGCACCTAGGCCGAAACTCATTTGCTAAAACAGAACTTGGTGTTGTGCTTTATTTTGATGAAAAAACAATATGGTGTGTGGGAAGCCTATAGAAAAACCGACTTGTTTCAGATCAAGGTAAATCATAAAAAGTATAACTAATAGTTTTTGAAAGATGAAACTACGAATCATGATTTTAATTTGATGGATACAGTCGTTAGATATATCTAAAGATGGCAGACTTATCAAATGCCCCAAAGAACCATATCAATCAAGTTCCATAAAATAAAAATCTGATAAGTCAAATAAAATAAATAAATCCAATCAAAATCCCTAAAATAAAAATAAGTAGGCACTACAGTTCCATCAAAATTCGCTGCTCGGGATCTAAACCAAAGAGAAAGATAAGAAAAAAGACATTTTTTTTTTGTCTCATACCTACCTTTAACTTCTTTTATTCTTCTTCTCTTAGCTTACTTGTTGTTGTTGTTGGTGCTGCTGATGACCACCGTACATAGGATAACCTCCATAAGGTGCAGCACCATACATTCTCGGGTCAACCGGTGGTGGCATCATGTATCCATAACCATTGTAGTATTGTCCTCTGTAGAACGGTTCCCATTGGTCTCCATATCCACCTCGAGGCTAGCATAAGAAAACACCATACACAATCAGATAAAAGAAACTAACGGTGAGCATATAAACCAAAGAAAGTCTTACCTGTTTATTGCCTTGATTACGTCCCCAGGAAAGACGAACGGTTTGTTTTCCAATTACAGAACCATTTAGTTTCTCCAAAGCCTCCTCTGCATTTTCTCTGCAACAAAAGTTAACAAGGGAAAGGATTTGAAAATTATTCAAATAAACAAAATGTTCTGAAAATCGGTCTGCCTAGACCGGCCGCCTAGTCGAAAAATCGGGTATGAGCGAAACAATTTTTTCAAACCGCCTAGTGATTTTTTCGAGCATTGCTTAAACATATCCACAGTTATGTAAGCTGTACCTGTTGGCAAACTGAATGAATCCACATCCTTTCCCAATTGGTATCTTGACAGATACTATTTCACCATAACCAGCAAAAGGCTGTCTAAGATCTTCATCAGTGACATTAGCATCAAGTCCTCCAACAAATATCTACAATAAAAAAACACATACAACTAATAATCATACCAAACTTCTTACAACCACATTCATGAAAAAACAGAGAGATAAACAAAAATTACTGTTGTGTTCAATGAGTCCCCATCACGTGGAGGAGCAGCACCACCATTTAACATATACCCACCTGAAAAAACCCACAGATATTAAGAGACACAAATAATAATAAAAAATTAAGGATCAGACAAACCACCTTGGTGATGGTAACCATTAGGCTTCCTAGGAGTAGCAGCACCGATACGCATAGCCCTGCTACAACATTTCACACCGTTCATCTCCGACATAGCTTTGCTCCTCTCACTATCATCTCCGAATCTCACAAACCCATACCCCTTTGACCGACCAGTACTGCCATCTATGACGACCTTCGCAGCCTTGACAGATGGGTACTTATCAACGAACGTTTTAAGCAACAAATCATCAGTGACCTCTGGAGCTAAGTCACCGACGAATATAGAGTGGTCAGGACCATTCTCTGAGCGCTTTTCACCAGAGCTAAAACTAGCCCAGTTTAAACGGTAAGGCTGGTCGGATTTTAGCATAGTTACTCCGTTAAAATCCTGTAACACCTTCTCGGCTGCATCGTGGGACTCAAACTCCACGAATCCATATCCCTCAGACAAGCCAGTGTGCTTGTTGCGGATGACCTTAACCGACGACATCTATCATGACAAGCAAACACAACAAGAGTCACCAGACCATAACATATAGAGTCAATACACATCACCACAAGTATAGCATATCAGATTCAGACAAATTTTAAAAAAAAGGAGTAAACACTTTTAGTACTATCATAACTTTTCAGTAGAAAAGGCATCCAAAGAATCAAACTTTATTCAAAAAGAAGCCTACCAAAACGTACTGTCCAGCTTCAATTAACATCAGTATTTCAAAAGTCAACACATTTGAACGAAGGCTAAGCAGACATACACACATAAAAGACAGAACAGACTTCACACATTCATAAATAAAAATGGACACTTTCAGTATTATCATGCATTAAAGCAGAACAAAAAAAACAAACTTTATTCAAACGGAAGCTACAAACTACTTATTAGCCAGCTTCAATTAAACTTTCAGTATTACATTTAAACGAAGGCTAAGCAGACATAAAGACAGAACATCCAAAGATAGAATGCATTACATCAGCAAAAAAACATCCAAAGATTCAAACTTTATTCAAACAGAAGCTACAAAATACTTATCCTCCAGCTTCAATTAAAGTCAACACATTTAAACGAAGGCTAAGCAGACATAAAGACAGTACATCCAAAGATAGACACTTTCAGTACTATCATGCTTTACATCACAAAAAAACATCCAAAGTCTCAAACTTTATTCAGACAGAAGCTACTTATTGCAAAAGTTAAAACACAATAAAGACAAAGACTTTGTAATTAATAAAAGATAAATAATTAAATACAGAGTGAAGGAAGAGACCTCTCCAGCGGAAGAGAAGCAGGAATTAAGGTAACTCTCATCCATCCAGTGAAGCAAATCACCGATCCAAATCGTCTTATTCTCAGCGTTCGAAGCGTTTTGATGTTTGTTACCACCACGAGATTGGTGATAGTGGTGGTGATGATGATAATGATAAGGATGGTGATAAGGAGAGTAAGGCGGCGGCGCATACATCATCTGGTGAGGCATCACCATAGGCGAAGGGTATCTCATCCCCATCCAGTGAGATGGCGGCGGCGGCGTGGGGGATGTTGTTATTCGTTTGTTATCCTCAACCGCCGTTGTTTCAGGGGATTGGACCTTCGTGTCAGCCATTGGTGATAGAGAGAGCGTTCCTGTGATTGAGATAGAGAGAGAGAAAGAGAGAGAGAAAGAGAGAGAGAAGTTTGGGGTTTGAAGAGTTATTTGCGGTTTGCGGTTGCTACTAATGGCGAAACTGAATTAGGGTTAGGGAGTTGCCCTAGGGGAGTTATATCTGGTTATATGGAAGTTTCAATCCTGACCGTTTGATTAGAATCTTTACATTTTTTGCTTCCTCTCGTCAGTAAATTTTCCATATTTTTTTTATGTACATATTAGGGTTTCTGTTACAAAATATTATTTCAATTAAAATGAGTTGAGATTAAACCTTTCAAGTTAATCTAAATCCCTTTCAACAACCAATCCGTTGAACTGAAATTCTTATAATCTTTTGAAAAGTTATACATCTATAATAGTTTTACAAATGTAGTTAGAGTGTCTATCTATACTATTATCTAGAATTAAATTTGATGATTTTCATGTTTTCCACAATTTTAAGAGTTTTTGCTTATTTGTTTGTCATATTTTCATAATTTTTGTTTGTTTTAATTATTTTTCATATTTTTGATTATTTTAGGTTGAGTCATTTCATGTAAAAGGTATATGTATATTTTAGGTTGAGTTATTTTTGATTATTTTATCATTATACTAAAATACTTTAAATAGTTTTATAAAATAAATAATATGTATATTTATTTGTAAATGTAATATGACAAGGCATATTTTTTGTAAAAATATTAAATTTATTTTAGTATTAAAATACCAAAAACAATTATATAGGCAATAACAATAATTTTAACTTATACTAGATTTTGATCCGCGCAACCGCGCGAGTTTTGTTTTAATTTTTCTATATATATATTTATTTTATATTATTAATGACGTTAGTAATATATTTAAAGTTTTATATAACTATTAAAAACACAAGAATTTTACATCTTACATGTTAATATCAATTGTTTCAATAATTTTTATTATATATTTATCTTATTTTATTTACATTTGACTATTAATTAAATTAGTATATGCATGAAAAATCGCATTTGAAATTTTATTTTCTATTAAATTTATAATAGATTCCGATCTGAATTTCAAATTTAGATTACCGTTTACAAAACTTTATATGTTTATTAGATAACATATTATATATATATATAATTTTTAGATATGTTAATTTTATACATGTATTATATAGTTAATATAATTTATATATGCTAACCGTAACTAACATACTATAGATTTGTAACATTAATATTTTCAATTTATGAATATAACATTAATTAATTTATTAATTTAATAACCTTTACGTCAATATAATGATTTTTATTTAATTTGATAGATTATGATTATACAATAGATAAAAATAATACAATTTGTTTTTCATTGTATAAAATATAATAATATATGTTAATGCATAATTATATTTCATCACTAATTCAAAATTAGTGAAATATTTACATGATATTTTTAATGTTAAGATCTTGTTAAAAATTTTTTTAACAGATTTGCTACAACAAATAATATATATTTATATTTAAAGTAAAAAGATATCAATAGATATTGTTATTAAAGTTGTTACAAAGAATGAAATACTTTTAATCAAATTTTTTAGTGAAAGTCCAAATTAAAAAATCACACATAAAATGAGTCATGATTTATCTTTTAATATTATAGATTTTTTAGTTAACGTGATTTTCATGGTATGTTCACTTTTCTTCTTATTATTCAGTTGCAAGAATAACGCTTATTTGTTATTTAAGTTCAACTTAATATTTGTTTTTTATTTTTAAATATATTTTTATTCAGAAGGAAATTATATTTTAAAATATTTTCTTCCATAAGAGAATTTTTTAAATATTATTTTTTATCACAACTAACACCTTCTATTTATATTTTTTTTTTACAAATGAAATCTATTTACTTTTATTTTTTTTAAAAAAGTTTCATAGAATTATAATTTCTTTAAAACTAAAGTTTCTTTAAAAGACTATTATGTACCAAAAAGTGATATATTTTTTTATAAAACTGTATTTTACAAAATTATTTGTTTTATATAATTTTGAAAGTTTGAAAGTTAAAAGACCATCTAAAAATAAAAAAAAATTATGGTTTTATAATAAAAATACTATTTTATAGGAATATAATAACATATTTTTTAAGTAAAAAAAATAGATTGAGTATGTTACTTTTTTGTATTATAGCATTTAGAAATGCAAATAACAATAGATAGAAAATGTTCTTTTTTTGTGTTCAAGATAGAAAATGTTTTTATATTTTATATTACATATTAATGTTTTGTTTGTTAACATGGTTTGTTTTTTTAATGTTTATTCAATTATTATGAGAGGTATTTCACAATATAGTTATACACATAAAAATTATGGTTTTATAATAAAAATAATATTTTATAGGAATATAATAACATCTTTTTTAAAGTAAAAAATAGATTGAGTATGACTTACTTTTTTGTATTATCGCATTTAGAAATGCAAATAACAATAGATAGAAAATGTTCTTTTTTGTGTTCAAGATAGAAAATGTTCTTATATCTTTTATATCAAAAGAGAAGTCACAACCTCATTTTATGTGTGATTTTTTTAGTTGGATCATTTTAAATTTTTTTATTAAATGTATTTTGATAAGACTAATAATATATATAATTTTAAACTACTATAATCATAATATCTTTTGATATCTTTTCATTT
>JABAYD010007914.1:0-13527 GCA_014822095.1 Diplotaxis tenuifolia | reverse complement strand
CTTAATATTCTTGATCGATCACCTGTTTTTGATGATGTTATTAGCGGCGTCGCCCCAGAAGTAACCTATTATGTCAACGGAAGAGAGTACCATCTTGCATATTATCTAGCAGATGGTATATATCCGAAATGGGCAACTTTTATTCAATCTATCCGACTACCACTAACTGAAAAGCAGTCAAAGTTTGCTACAACCCAAGAAGCAGTTCGAAAAGATGTTGAGCGTGCCTTTGTAGTCTTGCAAGCAAGATGGGCTATAGTCAAAAATCCTTGTAAGTTATGGGATAAAGAAAAAATGGGAAATATTATGAAAGCATGTATCATACTTCATAATATGATTGTCGAAGATGAAAGAGATGCAAACACTATCGAAGAATTTCAAGATGAGGAATTTTCATTTAAGGTTAAAAAAGGTATAAAATCCGGCTGTTCAATTGCTCGTAGGAAAGAAGTTCGAGATTCACATTCCCATCATCAATTAAAAAAAGATCTGGTTGAATATATATGGGCTAATTTTGATCATATTCCAAATTCTATGTAATTTTAAAGTTTCTATAAAATGAATAAAATGTGTGTATGTTTTTTTTTTAATGTTTGTTTGTTTTTATTTTTAAATGTTTGTATGTTTCTCTATAATGGAATGTAATAAATGTTTGAAAATTTCTATTTAAATAAATGATATTTTGTTTTCTAATTCACTATTCAATTTAACTATTAAAAAATAACAATATACTTAAGGACTACCTAAATCGTCCAACCGATATTGATTAAATTTTGCAAAAGTCCTAACAATTGTCCATAACTATAATTGTCCTTAAGGACCACGAAAATCGTCCAACCGATATTAATGCTCTAAAGGGCAACTTGGTGTAAAAGTGATGTTTGACTGTTTCATCATAATTGAGTAGCATATTCAAATTGCCATTTGTTTATTACTTTAATCTATTGTCATGTGCTATAAGGAGTGCTGATATGTAATATCTTATACTCTGACATTGGCGTACAAAAGCATTAACCGTATTATAGTAAAAGTATGGGAAGTATTGAGTAGATATGGACAATGGATCATGTTAACAAGCTGGTTGGACACACGTATTTGTAGGCATGAGAGAGGATTGGATAAGCTACTTATTTTTTGTGCTTATTAATGTATACCAAGCGTACAATGATTATGTCCAAGTCTAACCTTGGACTTCGCACTTTACTGTCTATTACGGTTTAATCATAGTTTTTTAGCTTCTAGATTCTCCCAAAGTGTATGCTTACACTATAGAGCGCCTAGCTAAGTTTGAATAAAGAACATTTAAATATATTTTAAATAACTCGGAGTATTTCGAAGGATCGACTTCTTTCATGGGACCGGTCCACCAGCGACAAAAAAAGTCTGATTGCTCTGTGTGGGAATAGATATTCACGCCCGTCTGAGATGATACAAGAAAACTGATAAGGTTCCTTTGTTTTCTCTATGAGATATCTAGGTGTCTTTCATTTACCATTGTATATATCCAGAGCCGTGCTCCCTTGAGATTAAGGGGGTGGTATTGCACTCGGGAATTCGAAAGAATTCACAAGGAATAATTTTTGCAGTATTTTAAAAGAATTGATGAGAATTTAATGCAATTGTCTAATTCTTATGTTTACTTTATATTATGGAATTTAAAAGAATGTAAATAAATTTGATGGAATGCAAATGATAGTACTCACGCTAGTATGAACTAATGATAATAAAAAAAGACTAGTAGTTAACTCTTAGGAAAACTATACCTTTTGTAGATAGATTTGTTTTTTTTTTGCTTTGAGAAGTAATAGATACTCAATGATATATATATATATAAGTAATCTAAAAGGTTTATTTAAAAATAGATAACAACTATTTTATAGGGATTTTATGGTATGTGGTTGATTAGATGGAAATGATCTAACAAATTGTTTTTTTTTTAAATGATACGTACTATATATTATGGATGACAAAAATAAGAAATGTGAGAGCACGGTTGACAAGTGGTTCAAGTTCGATACAACAAGCCAAGGGTTCACGAACATGCGGTTCGGTTCATGTTCGGTTGACAAAGATTGATGCAAACACGGTTGCATACTAAGGATGATGTTTGATGATGAACGATTTCATCGATGGCCTCCGTTTTTTCAAAGGAGCGAGAGATAAATATAATTATTTGTGCTTTCTAAACAACTTTCTTCACAAAAACAAAGAATTGGTTCTTTGCATTTTTACATTACATTTTCCATTAAATTCCCACCAAATAACTTTCATATCAAATCTACCAAATATTGAATAACACTAAAATTTAAATGAATTGATAAACTACATAATTGAATAACACAAGAATTTGAAAGAATTGATCAAATACACAATTGAATAACAATGGAATTTAATAGAAACCACAATTCCTTCAAATTATATCCAATTTCTAAATTCAATACCCCCACGTAAAAGAAACATTCGCTTAGGGCAACATTTTTTTTACAAAAAGTAGTTAAAACATTTCTTATATGAACTAACTATAACACATAATCTCTTTAGTAGCTTTATAGGGTAAGCAATAAATTAGATTAAAATGAAAATTTGGGTTTTAAGAAATCAATTACAAAATATGAAAATAATTGTTAATTGCTAAGAAAATTGTGACAAAATATGAAAATAATTGTTAACTGCTAAGAAAATTGAGTAAACTAAAAGATTTCCCCTACCATTTCTATATGAAAAATTGTATTTTTCTATGATTCTCTCACACTAAACTAAACTAACTTTTATTCTTTGTAGATATATGTTCATAAATTTTATAAAAAAATATTGTTTAGGGCAGTTGGAAGTGTTCGCACGGCTCTGTATATATCTAGATGTCTTTCATTTACCACTGTATATATCTAGATGTCTTTCATTTACCATTGTATTTTTAACACATTTAACCATTGACTCTATTAATACAAGTTGGTATTTGAATTTGCATCATTTATAAAATATTACAAATAGTACACGATATCTATTTGACTGAACCACATTACCTAAATTAAACCAACATGATTAATATGTGTAAACTAAATTAAAAAATGGCGGTTATTTACGGGATAGAGTCTTCGGCTTTCTTTTGTTTTTAGGACAAATTATATGGTTTGGTTTTTGGTCTTAGTATTAAGAGGAAATTCCAAAAAATATGAAATAAATTTTCCACCTTAATAGATCAAAAAATAAATTACTATTTTCATGTCTAAAGGTGTTTAATATTTTTAATAATCACTTACCTAAAATAATGTATTTTAAAACATGTTAATGTATTTTTTTTCTTTTAAATAACAAGCATTCTGTTTTGATAAATTTCAATGGTCTTTTTAAATAATTTCTTATTTTATATTTCTTAAATAATTTATTGATTAAAAAAATAAATGTAAAGCAAAACCAAAAACCAAATTTAAAAGCTGAACACGGGGATTATATTTTTGCTTTTTTTTTTGTAAAATAAACTTTTGCAATTGTTTTTAAAAAAATTGTCATCTTTTCAATTTTAAATTAGATGTTTGATTATTTGGGATTTGTTTGTTGGTAATATCAGTTCAAACTAACTAATCAGATCTAAAAACTAAAAACCAAAATCAAAAGCTGAAAATCAAAAATAGAAACTTAAAAACTAAAAACCAAAAAAACAAAATCTAAAACCAATTTTTTTTAAAAAAAAAGTGAAACTAAAAACTAATGCAAAACAATGATCACCACAAATTTTAGATTACTGATATACCAAAACATACTTTAAATAAAGATAAAACCAATTATATAATTTTTTTATCATAAAAAATTTCTGATTTTATACCAAAACATACTTTAAATAAAGTCAAAAACTAATTATATAAATTATTAATCCAAAAAAGAAAATTTTGTTTGGCAAGCGCAGATCAAAATCTAGTTGTTTATATAACATAATTTCATTTGGTTGTAGTCTTGAAGATATACGGAGTATATAACAAACTAGGGGTTTGTCGGCGCTACGCGCCGGAATTTATAACATTTTTTTAATTTTTTAAGACAATTTTAATATATAGTTGGTTGTCAATATGTATCTTTACGTAGTTTTATAAATTTAGAACATTTTTTTATAATATCTTAGAAAATAAACTATTATCTTTTTTTGGCAAAAAGTAAACTATTTTCCGTGAACATGAAGATATATTAATTTGATTATTCTGTGAGCGAGCATAACTTAGTGTAAGATGATTGCAAAAAAACTAAAGCCTAAATATATGCATGATAATTTATCAAAAATTTACATAAGAATATTATTTTTTACTTTTGTATTAAAATATGTTACATTTGAGAGACTTTGTTATTGTTAGATATGTGGATTTGTTTTGTCCAACTAATTTAAAAGATGATTCACATGAATATTCGACAACTACATCTCAAAAATTTAAAATGGATTTGTTTTGTCAAATTATTTTCTAATGGAGCCCCAACCAGGAAAATATTATGAACTATATTATAATCACATACTTAAGTGAACTATTATATTTCTTAATATCATCAAGGAGAATGCATTAGAAACGATAGAAAATCTTAAAGTATATATTGCTTATTTAAGTTGGAAAAAACAGAATTTTCACAAAACATGATAAATGATCTAATATGCGAAAGTTATGATGCATATTTTGCATATACCATTGACAGAACATATAGTTTTCACATACTCTTATTTCAATCTCATATATATATATATTCTTTAATTGTGTTTAACATATACATTAAAAGAGAAAGTTTAGTCTGGGTTATTTTATTTATTTGATACTTTAAAGCCTTATAGATTGAGATGATTCTTTTTTTAACAACTAACTGGATGGATCATATGTGTATGGAATTGTATGGAACTTTAGAAGGGATGGTGTTATGTTGCTTCGCGTGTAATTACTTGTTTATTTGTTGAACATTATTTTTTATATCAATTTTGCTTTAGGTTAGCTATATTTTACATGAAACCATTATTTCTAGGAACTTTGCATGTCTAAGATCTCATTACATCAAGTGTCTAAGTATTTAGGATGATTTAACTTGCACTGTATACATGGTGTTCGTTAAGTCAGGAATTTTTAGTTATTTTTTAATTATATAAGCGTGATGTGTGTTTTAATTATGTTTTCCTAATTTTCATCGATATATTATTTTGTTATGTTTTGATGAGTTAGTTAGGCAACACAACTATTAAATAAAATATACATTTCTGCTTTTAAAATTTTTAAAAAAGTCTCTTAATATTTAAAATAAAATCAATCCTTTGAAATTTTTATCAGACATCTCTTACTTGCTAAATTATAAAACCAAAGTTCTTCATCTATTTATAATAGCATGAGTTGGTAAAGACAAATTTCTACATAAACTTTTTTTACAATAATGATGTCTCAGAGCATCTTCTTGTTCTCTTCCCAAAAACGAAGAAGCCATATGACAACAGTGTGCCTACACTAACGGGTTTCAAATAAAGCAAAGGAAATTCTCTGTCTACGCCAACGCTCCGGAACCGGTTTCCATCAACATACAAAATCTTGTTCTTGAAAAGTTCAGCTGCTAACATACACAATTGCTTTTTCTATAGCCCAATTATTTAACGCTTCACTTCTCTGATTGTCTTGTTCTGCTCAAGAACCTATTGAACTCAGTTCAGCCACGTGGACATGTCATGTCTTGAAATGTCATGGTTGTGATCATCCCCAATGCTGGAGAAACTCTGCAAGAGAAAAAAATGTCGATCTGGTAAATCATGTGAGTACGTGTTGATCTCAGACAAGAACTCAACAACTTTTGAGAATCTGTCCCCTTTGTGATCTCCATTCACATGTGAACCTCCATTTCTCCATTTACACACAAAAGAGCAGATATTAATGGAGGCGTAGTGAGGGGACTGGAGGTGAATAAAGAGAGAAGTTTTATTAAAAATAACTTACTTACCCATTGTATATTTGCTCTCAACATATAGTGTTGCAGAATCTATACCAGATTTTGCTTAAAAAGTGACTGAAAAGACCCAATACACCAGCTTGATTTAAAGTTCACAGCAAGAAAAGGTGAGAGGGTAATCTGGAGAAAGGAAAAAAGGCATTTAGGATTCCCGCATTTTTTATATCATATTATCTCCAGTATTTTATATTTCTTACCTGGGATAACTGAGCAGAATCATCAGACTCAGGATGGATTAGTTGCGACAACAAAAATGAGCATCTTGTAAGCATCCATACTTATTTGCTTTGGTGTAAAACAAAGAGAAGTCTCATGTCCAAAAATTTGAACAGGTTTCTATTATGAATGAATAAAGAATTTCAAATAATGCAGACGGTCAAGTTAAGATCTGAGAAGAAATATTATTAGCAGCTAACCTACCTAATTAGCCTTTGAATTTTTTCCATAAAAGAAAGATTAGACATGAGATATAAAGAAGAGAAAGAGCCACAAATGACAAATACATATGTTTTCAAATTCAAATCATTACCTTTAACAGAATGTAGACTTCATGAATACTCTTTACGATCCCTTCAGAAATTCAGAAATGAGAATGACATCATGGTGCTTTACTGCAATCTCTGATATATAGTTTTCGTTAATGAGACCTTATCCTGCTCTTGTTTGAATTGCATAACATATCTGTTTACAAATGTCAAAAATGGTGAGCTTAGCTGTTGCAACCTAGCCAAGGCCTGTGGAGATGTTAGATTCTAGGTGTTCGGGGTAGGCAAGTGGGATGTTAGAGAGTATCATCTTTTTATCGATCAGGAGAAGCTTAGTTTATTAAGCAAATGATACCTCTCCATACCAAAGCTTTGATGACTTGAGCCCTATTCTTGACTGTTCTCAATCCTTCAGCCACAAAATCATTCTTTATCCAGCCATATAATTCAGAGGCTTGGTTAGAAATCCATCCGCACAAACCAAATGATAAAAAGAAAATCACAGTCACGTGGGAATTTAGTGTCCACTGCATTTTTCTGAGAATCTCCAAATTAGAAATCTATAATAATGAAAAATACCAAGATTTTCTATCGTGTCGCTTTGTCTTTCTCGTCTTTCCTAAAAGAAATTGTCAAAAGTTATGTATAGTTGATTACAAAGAGGAGACGGAGGAGACTTAAATAAGATTTAGTGGGGAGATCTGAAAGCCATAAATGAGAAGGTTTATACTGAGTTTCGAAAAAATAAAAATCAAATCAGTGGCGTAGTAACTAAAATCACCAGAAAAACCATGAATTACTAAATTTATAATGCCTTCACAGTGTGACAAAACTGAAGAATACCTTTGTGAACTGCGTTTAAAGATAGGTTAAGTAAGATGCTCAAACGGGTTCAGCTTGAAGCACGAGAGAATCCTAAAAAATTTAGAACTTTTAAGACATGATCAAAAGAGACATGGCTGCAATTTTAACAGTAAAGATAAGTAATTTACTATTATACATGAAAGAGATATGCAAATAATCCACATCCATACCAGAAACAAATTATATTTGATCAGATATTCACAAGATCAACGGTGCTAAACATAAATGTTTGAAAATAAAAGACACATAGATGCTTGAAGTACCTAAATATCCCGAACCCAAATCCGACACTCTGACTAAGATCCAACCAGCTAAACCAATCTCCTTCAGCAACGTAATCATTAAATGCCGCCACCACATCCACCACCACTCAACCACCGTCACCTACAAAGAAAAGGATACTTCAAGAACCACGCGATTGGAGGTCACGCACTCGACGTCTGCCTTCACATCTTTTGATCAAACTTCCCTCAAGTGTGCCGCCTGCGAATGCTACCGTGACTTCCACCACCACCGTGACCAGACGATTCCTTACTCACTTCCGCCGTGCCTCCACCGTCTCTCCCTCCAGCTTCCACGACCGCTGAAACAGAGTACCAGCCTCACACCGTCAATTGGCATTCCTTGCCTCCCAGAACCCAGAAGACGGACCTAGGCGGTGTAACTCAGAAGAGAGTAGCCCTGTTCGGACGGAAGACGCAGCGTCAGCTACGGCGTCAACACGGAAATCAACAGGGATAGCGGCAAAACAGAACAGGGGTGTGAGAGAAAAGAGCCGCTAGCGTTAAAAAGTCTACCGCGCGTTCTTAAAGGATGACGCTATTACTTTCCGGCGTCGACAAGTCGGTTAAACCTGATGCTGCGTCTTCCGTCCTTATTTAACGCTGGGACTGAATAAGTTCAATTCAACGCTTTAATTTTAATGGTTGACGCTGGTCTCCGCGTTTGCTCGCCGAACAGGGCTAGTGTAAGAATTCCCCGATTTAGAGTTGATGCTTAATAGTGATTGACCTTTGGGATTTGGTTGCACTAAGGCTGAGAGCTTCGGACAGTTAGCTTTGTGGATAAAGAGGCCGAGTTAAAGCAAGAGAGTGGGCGGAGTCGTATGATCGTCGTTTATGCTTTGATTAAATGGATCTACTTTCCAAAAGCTGAAGACGTTATAGAGGAGCTGTGTAAGTGTGTAGGTTTCGATATTTGAAGAGTCAGGTCTCTTAAACGCACAAGCTGCGGTGATGATAGTTAGCGAAATTTAATAACAGTTGGACCTTAGAGGATAATAGTCCAATTAACAAATGTCATCTCCTCAAAATAGGGAAGATAAACCTACTTTATTAGTATAGATTTACGAGCCTATAGTTCTAGAATCCTGATAAGGTTCCTTTATTTTCTCTATGAGATTATGACCGTTCTCTGTTTGGGTTCGAAAGATAATTTGACCCTTTTTGAAGTCTTAAACCTCTAATGTGACGGGTTATTTTAGTACTATCTGTTTTTAGAGTTTCTAAATTTAGCAAACCATGCAAAAGCATGTTAGAAGATGCATCACTGGCGATCTGCAAACCACACATTCTTGTTCTTTGGTATCCCGAAAACCATTCATGCTTTCTTCTCATTTTCCATATTTATCACCTTTAGTCTCTCTATTTAACCTCTCCCATTGGTCTCCTCAACTTCATATGCACCTCTAAGTCCTTCCTCTATTCAAAGATCTTTCATTCATTTAGTCAAAATCACCTTTCAGTCTTCATTTTCCCTTCCCATCCGCAAAAAGAACACCGTTGTTTTTCTTTCTCAAACTAAACTCGTGTTTTCTCGGGTGAAAGAAGAAAAAGATGGCCAAAGGAATGAGGTTTGTTCAGACATGGGGAGAGGTATCACCAAGGCTTATTGTATGTCACCAGAAACAACAACAACAATTCTCAAACTTGCCAAAGCTTGAGACTATTGTTGAAGAAGGTTGTTGCATCGATAGTTTTGCTGTTAGGGCGCCTAAGAGGACTGTGATCTTTCTTCCTCTTGTACTCTCAATGGTTTTGTACATGGTGTTGCACAAGAGTATCAAAGATTCTTGAATTAGCTTTGTCTTTTTTCTAATGTGTGATGGTGATAAGGAGAGAATGTTCTCAGATGATATATATATATATATATATATATATGTATAGAGAGAGAGAGAAAGATTGAAACTGTTACTAATGACACTCTCTAGCTATATGAATTTAGGTGGAGAGAGATTTAAAAGTATAAGACAGAAATAATGTATAATTTCCTATTAGGGGTTTTAAGTTAAGATTCAATTTTTGTAGTTTTGATTTTGACTATAACGTATGTTCACGAGCAGAACGAGTCAATTCATGGTGTTTGGATCAGAGAACATCCTCATATAAAATATCATAAAAATTGTCCTATGCAGAAAAAAATGAATTAGATCTTTGTGTCTTTCATGGACATGGTGAACCTTCTTTGTTTCCAAGGTAGCTCGCATCCTGGTCCCAGACGTGACTGCATCTATTTTATGGGTTATGACTTTGGTGTTTATGATATAACCAGTGTTGCTATATCTTTTACACTAAGTTTTACAACAAAATGGTTTACTAGAATGTGTACTAACTAATAAGGTCGTTTGAGTTCCTTACTGGCCTTTCTCTAGATTCTTAATATTTGGATAACTATGAAATAAAACTGACTAGCTTCTACAAAAAGAGTACACAAATGGAAATTAGAAACCAGTTATTTGTGCTCCTTTAGAAAAATTAGTATATGCATAAAATTTACCAGTGGTGTCGACAAATCCTTTTACTGCATATTAGAATAAGACATGCGCTGTAGCATGATGAGTTATGTAGTTAAAATTTAAAATATATAGTATTGACAAATTTAAAATTTATATATATACAGTTTTAGACTGTTTTTATAATTATCTATACATTGGGCCGAGAACAATTTAAATTGGAATTGTGGATCAAAACTTAAAGTTTATGATGGTCCAATTTGGATATTTTCTTTTACTAACATATCGATAAAAGATTTATTATTTTTCTATTTGATCAGTTACACTAATTTTCAGAATATCAGATTTTAAATTTGTTGATAACATAAGATGGGAAATTAAAATATTAAAAATACAATTACAAATTAACTTAGGCTTATAATTTGAATTATGGTTGGTTATGGGCTACATTAACACAACATAAAATTAGCAGCCGTATTATTATTATACTTAAAACCCAAATAAGATTACATAGTTTTTTGTTTGCAACCGATACTTTACTTCATACTAGGGTAAACCCGCCCTACGGGCGGGTAAATATATAAATATAAATTTAAATGTTTAATTTATTTTAAATAAAATTGCATTAACTTTCATAATATTTTCAAAACAATTTTAACTTTATTTTACTATTAGTTTTAGAGATTATATATTTTTCTAATTGTTATATAATTTTATGTATTTTGCTACACATTTTTTATTTGGAAACAATTGGTTATATATTATGTATGAACTATTATTTTTATAACTGCTTATTTTTATTTAATCTTTTATTTAGGTTAAAAATGTTTTATGTTAAGATATTCAATTTCCATCTTGTTGTAATTAACTAAATTTTGTAATTAGATCTTTGAGATAACTTTAATGAGGATATGTTCTATCTTATTTGTGTTTAATAGATCTTTTGATATTCTTATTGTATGTTATATATATATTATCTACTCTTAGACTTTCATTGATATGTTGTTTTAATTGTGTCTCTTGTTAAAAGTGTGAAAATGTATATGTGTTTATTTTCAGATAAGTATTGAAATTAAGTTTCATGTTTCTTTTGAAATTCATGACGTAACTTTTTTAAATAAATTTATTAAGGTAGAAAAATTTAGTCTCTTATTTATATCATAGAATTATTTTTAATTTTAAAATTTTCTTACTATTTTTATTAATTTATGTCTTTTTATTATTGTATTTTTATATTATATATTTTTATATTATGTATCTCACTAAATTGTAATTGTATGATCTCTGTATAATTTTGTTCTTGAATAATTTTCTAAATATTTAGTTTGCTTATATGTTATTTTGATTATGGTTTACAGTCAAATTTTCAGTTTCTCTAAATTTTAATATGATGACAAAAAGGAAAAACTTAAATTATACTCATTTATATTTCCGTTGGCTTAAATTTGATGAAATTGAAAAATCAATATTCTTATGAAAATTCCTTTTAAATCTATACAATTGTATTTTTAAATTATATGATATACATTCGTTATATTATTATTTATTGACTAAATTTATCACCAATTTAAAGAAATTTTATTTTGATAATTTTTATTGTTATATTTTATTATTTTAGATTCTAAATTTTGTATTTTATGAAACTTTTACTATGTATAAATTTTGGAATTATGACATTTATATTTATATATATTTATGTTTTTACTATATTTTGATACTGTGTTAGTTTATGTTGCCATCATATTTAGATCACTTCTATTTTTTATTATTTTGTAAACGACCATTTTTATATTTATTTTATTCATGCATATTTTTTGTATTTTTAATTAAGATAATGGATCTATGTTTCTATAGTTGGTGTCTCTATTACTTTAAAAATATATTAGTAGAAACTGCTACAATACTATAAGTCTGTATGTTGATGTCAAAAAAACTTATAATATATAAATTAAGAATATGATAATGAATAAATAATATTTTTAGTATATGACTATAAGCTATCAAGGTCTCCATTGTTATGGAGATTGGTTTCTAAGTGAATTTGAACTTTTAAATCGGTTTTCAAATATCTGCATGAAATGATACAATTATAATTATTCTTAGTAACATATATAAGGTAAACAAATTTTTAGAAAGCTAATAACAACATTTTATAGAATCGTGTTATTTCTATTTTTTAATAATGTTGTTGTATAAACATTCTTTTTTGTGCAAGCATCGTTTAAAATCAAAATATTATAATATGGGCGAGGTTAATAGATTTTCATAGGATATAATAATATATGTAATTCAAATTTAATTGTTTTTTATTTTATGGTGGCCAATTTTTCTTTGGGCTTCTGGCCTTCAAATTTTAGGCACGGCCCTGGGAGGAGGATAACTTCTTGCGTGTCCAATGATCTGAAGCCCAAATTGGTTGAGAGAAAATAATTTTACAAACAAGGCTTCAACCGTCTGAGCTACCTGACTTTTAGAAATTTTGGCTCTAATTTGCAGGCTTTCAAATTTAAAGACCATTCAAATGATCAAACTCATTAAATTGCGAAGAGATTTTGTGGGAACCAAAATTCGCACCGTCAATATATCGTATAAATAAGAAAAGTAGGAAAATCCTAATTTCCCTGAGGTCCCGGATCTCTGCGGACCCAACGACAAGTGACTAAATAGATGTGGAAAATATGAAAAGATAACAAAACGAACTTTGTTATTGATTTCGGACTGAACCTTATTAAAGGGTGCCTACGTACCCCTTTTGAGGATCAAGTCGAACGTGTTCAATTGATAGAGCTGGACAAGAGATCGAACTGCCTGGGCGAGTTCATCTAGTAATCGTGTGCTAGTTATAGAAACCGAACTTGTCTAGAACAAAACCTAAAGTTTCTAAGTGCAGAGAATTCTGAGTCTAAAAAAAGTCCCCTATGCCTCTTGTCTTGAACTCCTTATATACTCCCTTCTAGGTCCGTTTACGTCTTCCTCTTTTGCCCTTAAGCCGTCATAGTCCGAAAAATGGAGATATTCCATTTTTTCCGATTTTCATGATTATTTGCGGAAACTTGACATTTATCTTCCAAGCATAAACCGTCATAGAGTTTACGGGTTTTAGAGAATCGTAAGTGGGCCTTGAATCAAGTTTAGGACTCTTTGGGCCGTCTTTCGATTCAAGCCGTTTATTACGATTTGTTCGATAAAGTTGATTTTCCGCGGTTTTATCGTAAACCAAACAGATGATAATCGAGAATGCATAGTTTTACGTCGTATTGTCGTTTTGGAAGACTTTGGACGCTATGGAAGAACCGAGATGCTTATATGCTCGGTCGCTATAACGTCCGTGCTTCGCATGGAGCTCGGTCGCTATAGCGACCGAGCTTGTTCTTGGGCTCGGTCGCTATAGCGACCGAGCTTGTTATTGAGCTCGGTCGCTATAGCGACCGAGCTTGGTTTTGAGCTCGGTCGCTATAGCGACCGAGCTTTGTATAGAGCTCGGTCGCTATA
>JABAYD010007904.1:0-11574 GCA_014822095.1 Diplotaxis tenuifolia | reverse complement strand
ACACAACTTGAACCTTTGAGCCCTTGATATGGTTTGATCCTCTACCACCATCTTCACCACCTCCGGGATTGTTATATCTCTCCTACCCCCAAACAACTCATCCCACAAAGCATACTCTTCCTCCTTCGGGGTTGGTTGGAAATCAGGTACATATCCGGCCACATACTCATGGCACGGCAGACCCGTCACAGCACCAAACTCAAACATTGAAAACCTCAGCGGATTCCCACCAAACACGGGCCATAATTCGTACCGCTTCTTCGTCGCCACTTGCCGGACCAACAATGCGTGGATCATTACGGACGCATAACTACACCTACGCACCAGAAGCTCAAACAACTTCCCAAAGCATGAATTCATCAGTCGTTTATAGTCCGGAGTCTCTTTCAACGCATCCCTCACATATAACATATACTCCAACGATGAGTACACGTTAAGTCGCCTGCTTGGATATCTGTCCGTCGCAAACAGCTGCGGAGGCAGCTTCTCGTCGGCTAAACCGCCGCTGCTACCATCACCTTTCACACATCAAATCATAATCTTAGTCAACCTCTCCACTTTCAAAAATTGAACAATCACATAACAAACCCATTGGAAAATAAAATTACTTCAATCGACATCTACTGCCAACACCACAACCCACTAACCCTAATTCAAATCCACCCCCACAAACCGACGACAACCGGAGAAGAAATTACTTACCGACGGCTGGCTCTTTACCCTCTCGCCTCTTCCTTGTCGTCATCTAGCCGTCACCTGCACCACTATCTCCACTTTCGTCACTCTCGTCACAATTTTCCTCTCTCTCGATAACGGGATTTGCTTTTCTCGAAAATGGCGACGGTTTCTCTTCCCGCCCAAAACTTATCTACCCCACAACCCATTAAAGGTCCAACATTTTCAAAATCCAAACCCATTTAATAACCTAATTTTCTTAGTTAGCTTTAAGCCTTCTCGTTAGCACTTTTAATATTATAATATAACCAGCCCGGATAAAAAGTGGCCGAGTAGTCGAAAGTGACTCACGGTGATGTAAACTCTCATAAAGTGGCCCAAAGTGTTAATTTCTCATTTTCTTACAAGTAAAAACACTTATTCATAATATTCATATGTAATCATTTACAACGACATTATCATAAAATGTAGAAAATATCATAATAATAAAAGTAGAGTGTGTATCATGAAAATAAAAAAGATACTCACGTAATACTTTTATTGTAAATATTATTGTTTTTTGTAAAAAAAAATATGAAAAAACTTAAACAGTTAGACCAATATATATGGAATATTTGTACTTCTTTTGGTTTATGATTTTAGATATAGGAATTGTTTTATTAAACATGAAAGTTAGTTATTTACAAACAAAAGATGAAATTTTATCTTTACACCTCTTTTGTTTAGGATTTTCAGAAGAGGAAAATTAGATTAAATATTTTTTATAAGTATTTTTAAAACTTATAATTCGTTTCTCGCTTTATATATTTTTTGAAAGATACTATTTTATTTTATAATTCTCTTTGTGTAGGAATTAAAATATGGAATTTAGGTTTAAAAAAGGAAAATTACTCACAAATAAATATTTACAATTATCTTTTATTTAGGATTTGAAAAAAATAAAAAATACTTTTGGTTTATAATTTTTAAAATAGGAAATCTTCTATTAAACAGAAAGTTAGTTATTTAAAACAAATAATTGAAATTTTCTTTTACACCTCTTTTGTTTAGGATTTTCAAAAAAGAGAAATTATATTAGGTATTTGTAAAATTTATAATTCGCTTTTTCTTTTTATATTTCATAATTCTCTTACATGTAAAAACCCTCATCCATAATATTCATATGTAATCATTTACAACGACATCATCATAAGATGTAAAAAATATCATAATAATAAAAGTAGAGTGTGTATCATGAAAATAAAAAAGATACTCACGTAATATTTTTGTTGTAAATATTATTATTTTTTGTAAAAAATATATGAGAAAGCTTAAACAACTAGACCTATATATATGGAATATTTGTAGTTCTTTTGGTTTATGATTTTTAAAATAGGAATTGTTTTATTAAACATGAAATTTAGTTATTTACAAACAAAAAGATAAAATTTTATCTTTACAACTCTTTTGTATAGGAATTTCAGAAGAGGAAAATTATATTAAATATTTTTAAAACCTATAATTCGTTTTCGCTTTATATATTTTTTGAAATATACTATTTTATTATATAATTATTTTTGCGTAGGAATTAAAATATGGAATTTAGGTTTAAAAAGGAAATATTACTTTGCAAATAAATATTTACAATTATATTTTATTTTGGATTTAAAAAGGAAAAAAAAATACTTTTGGTTTATAATTTAAAAATAGGAAATCTTCTATTAAACAGAAAATTCATTTTCTATCTCTTCCACCTAATTATTCAACACTCACATCATTTTTAATCTCTATAATAGTTTTGTTTAATAAAATTCAACACCTTACCCACCATTTTTAAATCATTATTGTTATTTTTTATATTTTCAATAACTACATAAATAATAATTTCCACTATAATTAACATAAATAATAAAAATAATATATTTTAATAATTTTTGTTTATCTTTTTCATTATTTAAAAAAATACAAGATTATTTTTATTAAAACAAATAAAATTACAAAATTTCAAAAATACACGATATAATACACAAACAACAAATAAAACACATAACTTAATTGATACAATAGATTCAATTAAAAACAATAAAACTCTTAAATCACATACAACTTAAAGTCTATTTAATTTTGGAATATTCTGAATTTTGCTCATATGTGTTTGACTAGATCTGCTTGCAATTCGTGATGAACATTTATTCAGATCTAGCACGCACATGATTTGCAAAAACCGATAAAACCTCAGTCGAAAATGGATGTGGTGTAATAGAACCACTTGTCTGAATTTGATCATAACCGGTCCAATGTTGAGCATATGAATCTCGTTCATCTTCAACAATCACATTATGCAATATGATACATGACCGCATGATGATAGCCAAATCGAATATATATCCCATCAGCGAGTTGGTTCACGAATAATTTTGAATCGAGCATGTAATACTCCAAATGCACGTTCGATGTCCTTCCGACATCCTTCTTGATATTTTGCAAATAACTTGTCTGGCTCACTTTGCGGAAGTCGGATTGATTTGACGAAAGTTGGGTAAGAAGGATAAAAATCATCATCTAGATAGTTGGCCATGTCATACGGACGCTGATTCACGAAAAAAATATTTTTTAGAGTATTTCCTTGTTTAACATCATCAAACACCGGAGAACGATCTAGAACGTTTTTGTCGTTTAATGTTCCTGAACATCCGAAAAATGCATGCCAAATCCATATATCATGAGAAGCAACTGCTTCGAGTATAACATTGGTGGTTCCCTTATCTCCTCTAGTAAATTGACCTTCCCACGCCGTCAGATAATTTTCCCACTCCCAATGCATGCAATCAATACTCCCGATCATCCATGGAAACCTCTGCATTTCACTAACGTGCAAAATTCTTTGAAGGTCCTCTTCAGTTGGAGCTCTAAGATACTCTTGCTCATACAGTTTTTTGATTCCTCTACAGAATCGATGCAAGCACTCAAATGCTGTAGTACCTCCTATTTTGATATATTCGTCGACTGCATTAGCTGCAACACCATATACCGAGCATTCGCATGGCAGTGGTACATTTTGCCAGTGGCGATATACCTTTTTTATTGGTTGCATTAACTCGCTGGGTGAAACATTTGTCACTCCTTGATAAGTTTTCAATGATCCGAAGAAAAACATGTTTTCGCATCCTGAATCGCCGACGAAATATTGCATCATCATTTGCAAAGTAATCATCAATAAGCCTTTGATTTTCTGCGACATAATCCCTTTTGAAGTACTTCCTTTTGCTACGAGGTGTTTGGTCTTCAGCAATTTTTTTCGACGTTCTCTAAACCGATTAAGGATCTATCTCTCTTCAATTTCAGACTGTTTTTTGTAAGCTTTAATATCAAAAGGAAATTCTGAAGGATCCATTGATAGTTTTTGTAAGCTATGATTTGTATTGTTGGTGCATTTATGAAGTAAAGACTCTCTATTTATAAAAATTTGAGTGGTTGAAATTTTTGGACTTCAAATCAAAATTAAAATGAAAAAATTAATAGATAAGATTAGATTCTCCCACAAAAAGCTAAAAGTCACGGATTGCATACAAACAAAATTATTAAAGTAGAAAAAGACATACATATTATTAAAGTAGAACAAGATAAACAAAATTATTAAAGTAGCAAGAGACATACATATTATGAAAGTAGAACAAGACAACCATATATTATTCAAGTAGGAAAAAAAACACACATTATTAAATTAAAGAGTCTCTATTCATAAAGAATTAATAGATAATATTAGATTTGCTCACAATAGCTGAAAATCACAGATTGCATGCAGACAAAACTATTTATAAATTTATTTAATAATGTTTATAAAATGAATTTGAATTATATGAGTTTATAAAGGTTTATAAGCTGATTATAAGAGGTTTAAAAGTTATTTATAAAAGTTTATAAGTTATTTATAAAGGTTTATAAGTTATTTATAAATGTTTACAACACAGATTATGAAATCATAAAGACTTAGACACATAGAAACTTGACATCAACTAATTTCCAAATAGATCGCGTTGCTCAGTTTCTCCGACATCAGTTTGTTCTTGTCATCGAGATTGCTCTTTTTCACTTAGCTACGTGAACATCTTCATCTTCTTAGCTTGAGTCTTTTTTTTATCAACTAGTTTGCCTACTCTTGTCTTTTGGCTATTTTGTCCAATCGTTCCAATTCTTGTTCTTTGAACTGTTTGAATTCATTTCACTTTTCATTGACTATCTCCAAAGTTACACGGACATTTTTATTTTTACCTTTTTTTTTGCTGCGTCCCTCCCCATTGGACGAACACTAGATCCAACAGAGTTAGAGTCACTTGCATCATTCTCGTGGGATCTCTTTGATCCACTACTTGAGCCACTATTTCCTCCTACCTGATTACCATAACGTGGTTAATCAGGGACAGCAAGCCATTTTGACATTAAATTAAAATGTTCATTCTTACCACCTGAATATATTTCATGTGCTTTTGCCAAGACATCATTCTCCGACCACCCGCTCTGCTACATACACTTAGCACTATCATATGTGTCAACCCATTTTGCTCAAATTTTCGTTCATATAGTTGTAATAGTTTCTACACGAAGCTCCATCTCGCGGAGGATTAAATGAGCAATGCTCATTACAATACTCAGAAATTTTACCTCATAATGCTTCGATTTTTTGGTTTCTTTCAACAACACTATATGTTCCATATTTAATCCACCTACTGAGTAGCACCAAATTTTTATCAGTGGTCCATTTTGGGCTTTTCTGGTGAGCATGAGTTGAATCCTCTATATTTACACTTTGAGTGGCTTCACTGACACCACTTATGTCACCAAGACCAATTTGTGTAGAAAATTCGGGAAATTCTGTTGCTCCGGTGTTTGAAATAATTTCATTACCCATTGAAGTAGAAGAAAAAAGAGGTCTTAGAGATAAATTTGGCATCATCGATCCATAATATGGAGGATAGTTTGAAACAGATGATGGGCATAAAGAAATTTAGTGTAAATCCATAATTTGGTATATTTTGGGGTGTATTTGAAGATTGGTTTTAAGAATGATATTTGTTGGGATTTGGATAGCTAAAAGAAAAAGTAGAGCGTTAAAAGGATTATTATTGTGATCCATTAACAAAAAAAATTAAACACAATTTTTTATAGCTAATATATAATGAAAATTGACGTTTTTTTTATGTGTCCAAATGAAATGAAACTAGTATCTATTTATAAATCATAAAAATTATAAATTTTAATATATATTTTAATATATAAAAATGATTATTATACAATAATTGAGTTTTAATAATTGACGGGATAAGAATCCTAAATAAATTTGGCCGACCGATGAAAATATATGAGTATATTTAAAGAAGAATGTGTTTATTTTTTTTGCTCACTCTCTCATTTTCTTGCCACTTGTCTTTGTGTTCCTACTTTTTTAGAATTCAACTAATCCACCTAAGTATTTTCTCTCATTCAACAACTTCACTGAACACATGCAACTGTTGAATCTAAAGATTATTTAGATTCAACTACTGATTGCAGCTAGTCTTAGGATGTGGTTCTTAACTCATGTTTTGGTTCTTTTTTTTTGGTAATATTTTGGGACTAAAACCGTTTTTTATATCTTTTACTTAAGAGATAATTCTTAATTTTTTTAGTTAAAAATTAATAAACTCGTATTTTAACAGAAGCTAAATCCCATTCTAAGAGACCCCAATAAACATGTCCTTCCTTGATTCTGACCATGAAAAGCTGGGTTCGAAAGTGATCGGGCCTCAAATCTTCAATGAGCCTTAAATCTGTATTGGGCTTATAGGAGTAAGTAGTAAACGACGTAGATAATGAGAGTTTTGGCTTTCCGTAAAAAATCAAATCTTTAGGGTTTCTCTAGAATCTCTGTGCCGGCGCACCTGCAAACTCCCTTTTCTTCTAGGGCGAGAACAAAAACCTAACTCTAAGCTCAATCCAGATTCTGCAGCTATGAGTCGGTCAGGCCAGCCTCCGGATCTCAAAAAGTAAGAAGCCTTTCTATTCCTTTTTATCTAATTTCGATTTATGTTCCTATATACTTTCGCGTTTGCTGATTCTTTTCGTTCGTTCGTTGTGGGGATGCAGGTACATGGACAAGAAACTCCAAAGTAAGTTCTATTATATTCATTCTCCTTTATTACACGAAGTGTTATGGGTCTTGAAACTGATCAATTTGGTATTTGCGAAATGCAGTCAAGCTTAATGCTAACCGAATGGTTGTCGGAACTCTTCGTGGGTTTGACCAGTTCATGAATCTTGTTGTGGACAACACTGTGGAGGTCAACGGTGATGACAAAACCGATATTGGAATGGTGGTAAGTCTTTTTTAATACGAGAGGATCATTGTCTGTCTCTTGGGTCATCTGTTGCTTTAGACCAGTGTTTACTTTTGGTTTTGGTGTGGCAGGTGATTAGAGGAAACAGCATCGTCACGGTGGAAGCTCTTGAACCAGTGGGCAGATCTTCTTAGCTTGGTATATGCGCAATCCAGTAATCATCTCTTTGTACTAAGCACTTAGTTTTTTTTTCTTTTACTCTGTGAGAGAAAACTTGGTGGTAGAATTTGACTTATTGTCATAAGAAGTCTACATGATTACTCTTTCTTGTACTAAAATGTTGCGATAAAACCCCAAGAATGTGATGGATAAGCGAATTTCTCTTATTTTTTTGTTTGTTTGTTCTATAGATTCATTGCTTTTTATCTCAAACAAGAGAGATTTGGGGAACTTTGGAAACTACCTCACTTCGGTTATGACGGTATTGCTAGGCCATTGGTTTTGTAAATGCTAAGAATATGTCATATGTAGCATTTTCATTTTTACATAAAGATGTGGCAGTTTTGAAATTTACCAGAAGATCATAACACTTTCCTATAACTTTGTGTCCAGTTTTGTTTATTTACAAAACTTGTTGGCTGCCTGATTTTAAAATGTTAAGGATTGGTGCTGTTTTGGAAATACAAAAAGATATGGGTAGAAAGGTTTGGGAAAATAAATAAATAAAAAACAAAAGATCTGGAGCTGTTTATGTTTTTAAATGCCAGAAAATATAGGATAATCTTGTAAATAGAGAAATAATACTTGGAATAACAAAAAGAAATGGGGTAGTTTAGATAGTATTTAAAGGCATTGACAGTTTTGTAAGTAAGAAAAAAAATGTGGCAGCTTAAAAACACAAGAGAAATGGGGTAGTTCTGTAAAAAAATCAAGATTATTCCGTAACACTAAACGTGGCTGCGTAAAGATATGATGCAGATTGTTGCATTCAATAATCTTATATGTTATCGTGATGGGGAATAGTCATCGAGTAGAACACAATCGATTCTCTGTAAATACACATTCTTCTCCTTGAGGTCATACGCAATATTATAATACTGCTGAGCCATTAACCCAATAGCCGTGAAATCTTTATACTGCCTCCCATGTTCCGTGGTCGGCCTCACCGACATACAAAACACGTTAACAAGATACACATCCGTCTCCGACAACGGATAAAACATGCTCCCAGCCTCCATAGCCAGCTCAGCTCCACCCGCAAACCGAAACGTCACCACAGGGAAACCAATCAGCTCCTCACTCACTTTCCCATGGTAACACAACAAGTCCCTAAACCAAAACCTCTCAAGCTGCGTATCAAGAATCGCTTTCACTTCGTCATAGAGTTCTCTGTAAGCTGCTTCCGCCAGCCACGTGAAGAGCGTCCCCGAGTCTAGTATCACTCCTGTTCTTGCACCTCTTCTTTTGAACACCGTTGGTTCTATATTTAATTGTTTTTCTCCGATAGTGATCGCTTCAAGATTCATGTAGTAGATACCAGTCTCTGTCTCGATGGGAGTTGGATCGCCAAGAACATCAGAGTCCTCTCCAAGAACCAGCTGGTTGTATCCATAGTCTTTGTTAGCCAAGTCACCGATGCAGTAAGAGAATTTAGACCCGAGCTGGACCGCTACGGAAGCCGGTTTAGCTCCTAAGCCCAAAATACCGGTTAACTCGGCCCCTAACTGGTCACCATTCTCATGGCCACACCCAAACGCAACGGGTCTGGTTAAAACTCTGTTTCCGTTAGGCGTTGTGAACGTTAACTGTTCCTTGGCGAAGACGCCTTTAGAGCCAGCGCCGTTTATGTAGACTTGCTCGTAAAGACACTCGTGCGAGGAGCCGCAACGCCCCGTTGGTGCGTACCTGCAAAACTCGTCGGTGCATGAATACTCCACGTATGATGAAGACAATGCTGGATTGAAGATGGGACGTGTAGATTGTTTGCAGGGAAGGCATTTGATCCATAATAAGGAGCTTCCTGTGTCCATGATTGCGAATTGTTGAACCGGAGGCTGTCCTAATGAGAAGTTTACGAAGAACATTGAGGTTGTGATTGCTTGGTTCATGTCTACTTGGAAGTCACTGTTGCTTAGCTCTTTGTTGATTGTGTTCTGTAGATGCTTGAACCGAGCTGATGACATACTTGTTAGGTGTTGGATGTGTTCTTCTAGAGTGGCTGGAACTCGTGCCTTAGGGACTATTGTGTCACGGTGTATGAGCTTCATAGCCATTCGGTTAGGTTTGTTGGAGGATTCTGTGACTATGGAGTGTGAAAGAATGATGACGAGTAAGAGTGATGTTTGGATAAGACATTCCATCGTTGTTCAGACAGAGCATGGACTTGAGAAGTTAGAACAAGAAGAGTTGGATATACCATTTTGTAACACAATAGAATATTAAGATATGGTCATTGCATCAAGAATGTGGTTGGAAGAAGAATATAAATATCAGAACATAACGAATTGATGACACATTTAGAAAGAAATAATATTCAAAAGAGCAACCAAAGATCATGACTACTAATAGCAAAAGTTTTGTTGAGGTTTATTATATAATTATAATGTCTTGATCTCATGTAACATGTCATGTACTTCACATCTTTTGTTGTCTGGGTTTTTGATATATGCATATGTTGCAAATAGTATACTACATAACTAAAAATAGAAGAATGCTAGTCTTTTGTTTCCCAAATATTCAGCATACATTTGGGTCTACTCTAGTTTTCGCCTGCCTAGGTTTCTTGTTTGTTCTGGGATGTCAACAATGCACCACTACATGACCAAAATGTTTCTACCATGTGACTGGCTAAAGAACATTGACCACCATTATGATAAACTCTTGTTTCTACATAAGATTGGAAGTTTTGGTGAAGCTGAAAAACTATTATTTCATTGACAGGTCTAGAGTAAAGTTATTTCATGAGTTATAACTAGCAAAGGTTTGTTGAAGATATATATATGTTATTATTATAGGGTTTCGATCTCATATAACCTGTCATGTATTTCACATCTGTAGTAGTGGGAGATTTTAATATACGCATGTGTTACAAAAATATTATATAAATCTACAAGTTTGGAAAATTAGTTGTAAAAGTCTTTTGAAAAGGAATGGTTCCTCGACAACGACCATCTATAGTCCCAAAATCTGGAGTTTATGTTCTAGGAAGTAAAGACTGCACTCACTACATAACTGACAAGTATCAATAAATAACTAGCTAAAGAACATTATGAGCAAGGCTAGTACAGTGTTACAAGCAAGGGTAGTACAACTATGCTAAATGCTTGTTCTTACATAAGAATGAAAGTTTTGGTAAAGCTGAAAAAAAAAAGAGATTTCATTGACAGGCATAGAGAAAAGTTTTGGTGAAGCTGGAAACAAACATTTCATTTCATGTCATGTTATCGCAAAATCCATTCCCTGATCCAAGCCTTGGAAGTTGGAACACATGATGCATGTATGTGGCTTGTGATGCAAGTTGTAGGATCTTACATGTATCCTATTCTTGCTATGCAGTAAAACTTTATCAACTAGGCTTTTTTTTAATTGTAGGAATTTGTAGTCTGTAGCAAAACTTTATGTAATTAAAATTAAAAGTTCTATCTACTACTATTCATCTGAAATTATAACAACTAGAGATTTTTTCAGCGCTACGCGCAGATTATATTTTTTAAATTTATTTATATTTTCAATTAACTATTATGATCAATAATTTAAAAAATGCTAATAATATCTTTTGCAAATTTCTTTGTTTTTTTGTTTAATTCAATTTTTAATCATCAATTTATTTTATTTGGATATATTTATACAGTCCATGTGTAAGTTTAAATAAAATTTAAGATAACAATAATTTTTTTAATTTTGATAGAGAAAAATCAGCTTTTTAAATGGAAAGTTTGAAATTTTGTTTCTGTTATTTTACTTAGTCAAGTCATGAAGTTAATCACTATATCAGAAGATTATATGGAAACAAAAAAAACTTAACATGGCCTCAAAAATTTCTCAAATTTCAAATATGAAATGATTTTTTTACTATAACTATCTTAAATACATGATATTTTTGAATTGATAAACTGGAAGGTAAAAGATTTTACTTAATCTTCGTTTCTGTAATGATATACAAAAATCTGAATTTTTACTATAATGTTTTTTTACATATCAAAGCAATTTTAAAGAATTTACACATACAATAATGACCTTCTTTCAAATCTTAAAAAGTTACAACTTACAACCAGTGAAACATCTAGAATCGATTTTCATTCAGAGCAGCAGAGTATAAAATACAGAAATCACACTTTATAACCACAAAAATAATTCAAATTTGTTAAGTAACCAAAATCATCTTTCTCTTTATGGAGTGATGCGACAGGATACTACCAACTAATTTGTGTTTATACATTACCCAATGTTAGACATTTATTTGTTTGTGTTTAGTTTTTGTTATAGTTTCGTGTTCATTAACGATGTAATATATAAACTCAAAACCAAACTGTAAAAATCTTTTAGTTCCTTGTCGCCTAAGTAATCAATTGATTGTTTTTAAATCACAGATTAACATTTAAAAAAA
>JABAYD010007903.1:0-26196 GCA_014822095.1 Diplotaxis tenuifolia | reverse complement strand
ACACCTAGACCGGTTCGGCTTTCATAGTTCCGGAACCGTCTCTGATGTCAGGAACTTGCAATAAAATTTGTTAACAAACAATTAACCGTGACTCACAGTAATTAACGACGATGTGGTTTGACTTCCTGATTCTGGATGCTGACCAAACCCTTTTTATTTCCTCCAAATCTCCGTCTCGATCCCGTATCAATTAATCTCGCGATCACGTCTTATTTCTCTTAACAACTCTTTTAAAACTATTTATTTTCTTTTTATCGTGTTTTCCTTTTCTTCTCTTTCTTTTCTTCTCTTCTTTGTCTCTTTACTTCTCTCTTGGTCACGTTCTCTTTGCTTCTCTCTCTTGCTCACCTTTCTTCTCTCTCTTGCTCACGTTGGGTTCGTTGAGAATGAAGGGGGTTAAGCTTCCTTTTATAGCCAATCATGATGTGTGAGGTGATAACACGTATCACACACACTCTTCCTCCCATCTTTGACCACGTTTCTAAGAGAGTGAGTAAGCTAAATAATTCACTTCCCAAGTTGACCACGTAGTGATGACAAATTAATTCTGTGCATGATTGATTCTCCTTTCCTTCCCTTAACACACGTGCACTGCTGACCATGAGAAATATGTATATACCTTTGTCTTCTTCTTCTTTCACTTGCCACGTGAACTGATACTTCCTCATAATTAATTTGCTTCTCCTCCAAGATAAATACGTGCTGATGACTAAGCAATGATGTAAATGATTCACTCCTCTTCCTCTCTTTCTTTGACCATGTTGATTGCAAGAAACCAAAAGAAATATAAAATATTTTTTGTCTCCTCTTTTCCATCGATACTTTTTCTAAGCTTCTCTTTTTTTTTTCTTTTTTTTTTAATACGGGATATTACACCGCCGGACATGGAAGACTCTTCCCAGCGATTGATCCCCTTTCGCTATCGCCGCGACGGTTCTGTTGATCAATGGCCTGACCTTCCTTCAGAATTTTCTCGGCTATCTTCTGCTAGAGAGCAGGATTGGGAGAACGTCGAGCCGACTTTATCGGACTTCGATGGGATCGTTGGGTTGTTAAGGAGATGCCAGGCGTTTGGAGTGACGTTCATGATCCCTCAAACCGACCAAAGGCATTGGTCGCCCCCTTTCAGTTATCATTGTGTTTACGAGTCGTTCTTTGAAAGTGATTCGAGGCTATGGTTTCCCATTCCCCGTCTCATCACTGCTTACTGTTTTCGCCGGGATTTGGCAATATCTCAGCTTGTGAATGGTGTGGTGAGGATTGTTGTGGCATTGATGGTGATGGCCACGGAGATCGATGTATCGATGACCGTCCGGCTTTTCGAGGAGTTAACGCAGGCCCAACCGCAACCCGATGATGTTTTTGCAATTCAAATGCGTTCTGGGCTACGTATTCTGACCGGCCATCCGTCGAGGACCAAGCGCTGGCAACGTCACTATTTCTATGTTCGGGCTAACGTCGATGCTTTTGCGGAACCGCCCGGGGATCGTTTTCGAGTGATGTGGAATTGTGATATCGGTATTCCGCCGAGCGGTTGACACTAGTTCGTTCCTTTTGCTGATTGTTTATATGTTTTGCTTTTTCTTTTTGCAGTTCCTCATCCGACCACGAGAGCATATCCAGAGAAGTTTTGGGAGGACGTCCCTAGGATAGCAGCGCTTCGGACGAACGTTTGGGACAGCTTTGATCGTCGTAGAATTCGTCGTCAGCGGAAACGTATTGCTCAAGGTTGGTTACAATTTTCTCCTCTTTTTTTATGTTTGATGAAAGGCCGACCGTTTGACTTTTATTCTTTTCTTTTTATTCTTGGTGTATTGGCAGTTGACTAGAGGTCGGATATCCCTTGCAATCATACTAAAGGGAAAAGGTTGAAACTTTCATCGATGGGGGGGGGAAATCAGAAGAATCGTCCGAGCTACCGAGATATTCTCAAGGCTCAATTGCACGGCGGGGAGCCTAACGCCGCAGAATTTCCGGAAGAGCGTGAAGATCGAGGTTTCAAGCCTCGCCACGAGACCTCCGGGATTGTTCTCGATGTTGCTTCTACCGAGGGTCCGTCTGGTCAGAGAGGAGAGGGACGGCCACCGATAACAAAGAAGAGGGAGCGATCTTCGAAGACGAAGTCCGATACCGAGCGAGAGATAACTCCTAGTGGTCGGTCGGCTGAAAAGGGTAGGAATGCCTCTGGTGTCGCGCCTACCAAAGCTTTTCATAGGACTGCTACCGTCGGATCAGATCAGTCCTTGAAAGTGACAAAGAAAAGACCGTCAGACGTTGAGCTCTCGGAGTCGAGAAAGAGGCAGAGAGATGACGATCGCGTGGCTTCGCCTCAGGATGTTATCGATCCTCATGACTCCGCACCCTTTCGGTTGTTATGGGGTGGATCTACCCCTCTAACCGGGAAACTACCGCTGGCTTCTTCCGCGTCTGTGAAGTTTGATTATGGTGGAAGTCGTCCGCTCGTTAATGATGATGTCGCGTGTGGCGAGCTGGTTCGTCAGGTCCGTGGTGGAACGAGACTATGCCGAAAGTCCGCGAGTTGGCGTTTCCCGATAAGTTCAACGAATCGGCTCGTGCAGATGCAACGGTGAGTCTAGCTTACTAATTCCTTTGTTACTATCGGTCGGTCGACCGTTCGATCGCCACCTCCACCTCTCTCTTCTATTTTTTGTTTATCATTTATCATTCTCATTGTGTCTTGTACTTTTTCAGGCGCTTGCGAGGAAAAACCTCCTTGTTCTTGAATACGAATGTGCGTTGCGGCGGGCGGTGACTAATATTGGTAGGAACGACGAAGCTATTAAGGTGAGGTATGCTGAGCTTGAGGAGATGAGACCGGAGGCTTCCGCAAAGGAGAAGGAGATCGTGGCTGAACGGGCGCAAGCGAAGGAGACGATCGATGGCCTTAAGGGAGAGCTTGAGACTACCCGGGCCAGGGTCGTTCAGCTGGAGAAAGAGTTGGCCGACGCGGCCGCGAAGGCGAAGAAGAACATGGATTTTTTGAGGCAAACCCGGAACCGCAAGATCTCGTCTCTCCGGGGCCACTTGATGTCTTCGGCCCATCGTCATTTCGACAAGTTCCGAAAACATATGTCTGACCGGGATAAGCTTGAAGAGAAACTTTCTCTTCATAATCAGTCGATTGGAGCTTTAGAATCGATAGACTTGTTGGAAGAATGGGGGGCGAAGGATCCACAAAAGCTGAGGGGAATCTTATCTACTAACGAGGCGCGACTTAGAGAAGAGGTAAAGAAGATGGTCGTAGAGCCTATCCTAGAAGATGATCTTGCTCTAACCCCGCCCCGGTCTGAACCCGTCCGTGGCATTAACCAGTTTAGGATGAACTTTGGATCCGTCGACTCTGAGTCCGCGGCGTCCCTTCGCTCTCCGACGATCACCGCTGAGAAGACCGCCAATGTTGCCGCCACTGGATCGTCCGCTCCATCCGTTGGGAACCGCGAGGGGTGAGTCCGTGCATTCCGCTATGTTGTGTTTTGTTATTTCCCCCTAGAGGGATATGTTGTTGCTTCTTTTTCTGTCGTTCTGGCTTTTGTTGAGACCCTTATGTAGAACTTGCTTGTTGCGACTTATTGCACTCTTTTTTTTTTAACTTTGTTTGGTTGATCATCGTCTTATCTTCTTGAGTTCTCGAGTGAGCCGGCCGGCCGATCGATCGATCGGTTATCCCTTCGTTTGTGTTTAAGAAAAGCAAGGCCGACCGATAGCGTTTGATTGACCCTAAGGCCGATCGATAGCGCTTGATTGGTCCTTCGTTTGACCGGCCGTCGGTTATCCCTTCGTTTGTGTTTAAACGTGGCAAGGCCGACCGATAGCGTTTGATTGACCCTATGGCCGATTGATAGTGCTTGACTGGCCCTTCGTTTGACCGGTGGTTTATGTTTAAATGTGGCAAGGCCTACCGATAGCGTTTGACTGACCCGGAGGCCGACCGATAGTGCTCGATTGACCATTCATTTGGTCAGCCGATCGATCCTTCAATGGGCCGATCGATCGGATCGATTGTCCCTCCGCTTTTGTTTAAACGAGTCAAGGCCGACCGATAGCGCTTGATTGGTCCTTCGTTTGACCGGCCGATCGATCGACTAATCCAAGGATGGTTTCTAGCATTTTATGGTGATCGTTCGGCCTGCAGTGCTTGCTGACACGAGATATCGATCGCTTATGATTGATTGAACAGGTCGGTTTGTCGGCTATCGATCGCTGTTGAGCGATCATGATTGTTTATTCTTTAAAATCGGTCGATCAATCGATTCGTCGTTCCTTGACCACTTTGGGAAGTTTTTGTCAACTAAGCTGCGTTGCTTGTTGACTAGATTCGTTCGTTTTGGATGGCTTAGCGATGGATTATTCGTTTATCATCATCGTGTGGAGGCGATGTAAGTCGACTTCACCAATACACCATCGCTTGTTGACCGGCGGTGGATCGTTCGATTTGCTGATGTGGAGAACGAGATTGATTCGGACCGCTTGACGTCAAGTAAAAGCATTGTAAGACCTATTACTTGGCGGGTTTGTTTTTTTTTTGTTATAGCTGGACCTGATGGTGGGCGGCCTACGTACCTCGTGGGAGGATCAAGCCATTCGTAGTTCGATTTCGTCAAGTAAGGTCGACGTAAGATCGTTTACTTGGCATTTGTTTTTGCGATGTTGATCGCTCGGTTGTTTCACCACTTAGCTATGGTACTTCTGCAGATTCGCGGCGTTCCACGACCGTTGGACAGGTCCCTCCTAGTTGGCTCTAAGCTTTCCCGCGTTCTGTTCTTTGGTATTTTCAAACACCTTCCTCAAAACAAAGTCGTTGAGTTCGATCGGTCGGGAGCGCACTTTCTTGTTGTAGTAGTTTTTGGCCAGAAGTTGGTAGTTATGGATTCGAAGAAGGGTCTGATCTCGGCGTTCTTCGATCGCATCGAGGGAGTCGAGCATCATATCTCGGTCGCAGAAGCCGCGAAAGATGTTTGAGATGAACTGCGAACCGTTGTCTGTGATGATCTCGTACGGGAGGCCGTGCTGACATATAATGTACTTCCAACCAAAGTTTTGAACTTCTTTGTCGGTTACATGGACGAGTGCCTCTGCTTCCACCCATTTGGTGAAGTAGTCTGTCATGACGAGTACGAATCGTCGTTGCCTTGAATTCGGGAGGGGTCCGACTATGTCCATTCCCCATCGCATGAACGGGGAAGGTGCCGCGGTCGTTCTCAGAAGTTTGGTCGGTGAATGTATGCTCGACGTGTGGCGTTGGCATTTCTCGCATTTGCGGGCATAAGCATCGCAATCGGCAACCATTGTTGGCCAGAAATGACCTAGTGCCTTAATTTTTAAAACTAACGATCGTCCTCCGGAGTGGTTGCCTGCCGCACGTTCGCGGCCATAACCAGACGCGTTTCCTCGCCAGCGATGCATGTAAGTAGGACTTTGTTCGCCGTCCAACGGTATAGCTTATCGTCCATGACGACATAGTTGGAGCTTTTGGCTTTTAAGCGGCGCGCCTCCCACTTATCTGTTGGTAGGATCCTGTTTGTCAGGTATTCGAGATACGGTGGCCTCCAGTCGGGCGATTGCTCGCTCTCCCTGTCAGTAGGTTGATCGATTTCCATATCGTCGGCTATCGCAACTGATGCTACGATACTTTCGTCTTTGGTTGTGGATGAAATGCTTGGCCGATCGATATGCTGAATCGGTATGGTTCGACTGACTTGATCGGTGGGACTGTTGCCGAGGGCTGCTAAGGCGTCAGCGCATGCATTTTCTCCTCAGGGAATTTTGGTTAGCTCGAAGGAGTCGAACTCTTTGGCAAGACCGCGTACGAGCTGGAGATACGTCCATTCGATCGTTCCTCGCGTCGTAATCCCCGCTGAACTGATTCGTTACTAGCTGAGAGTCGCAATACGCGTGGACTCGTTTGGCTCCTACGGCTTTGGCTAGTTTTAAACCAGCTATGAGGGATTCGTACTCTGCTTCGTTGTTCGAAGCTTTGAAGTTCAGTCGAAAGGACTGTCTTATTAACTCCCCCGTTGGCGCTTGCAATTGAATGCCGATACCGGACCCTTTCGTTGAAGAAGATCCAACGACATGAAGTGTCCAAATGCCTGTCGGCAGAACAAGATCCTTTTCGAGCTCTAGAGGAAGTTCGATTATGAAATCTGCGAGGACTTGGGATTTTTCGGCTGGCTTGCCTTGATATGTGACATCGTGTTCGCTGAGTTCGATCGCCCATTTGGACAATCGGCCCGATTGGTTTGTATTCTGCATGATTGTTCGCAAGGGCTGGTTAGTGAGGACGACAATCGAGTGAGATTGGAAATACGGTCTGAGCTTTCTAGCCAACGTGATGACCGCAAGTGCCATCTTTTCGAGAGTTGAATATCGAGATTCTGCGTCAGTCATCCGTTTGCTGATGTAGAATATCGGTTGTTGTTTGCCACGATCGTCCTTGACGAGGACGCTGCCAACGGCTATCGGGGAGACTGCGATATAAAGGTAGAGTGTATCCCCTTTTTCAAATTTGGCCAGTACGGGAGGGGTTGTAAGGTAATGCTTAAGTTGGTTAAAGGCCTCTTCGCACTTGTCGTCCCAAACGAACCTCTTATTCCCGCGCAGCAGGTTGTAGAATGGGAGGCACTTATCGGTAGATCGTGAGATAAATCGATTGAGTTCCGCCACTCGACCAGTTAAGCGTTGCACCTCCCTACCGTTCTTCGGACTTGGGAGATCTAAAATCGCAGAAATTTGCTTTGGGTTTGCCTCGATCCCCCTCTGCGTCACGATGTATCCGAGAACTTCACCGGAAGTGACACTGACCGTACATTTTGCCGGGTTGAGCTTCATGCCATATTCGTTCAAAGTTTTGAAGCAATCCGCCAAGTGATCGAGGTGGTTGGTCGCGACACGAGATTTGACTAACATGTCGTCGATGTATACCTCCATCGTGTCTCCCAGTCGATCAGCAAACATCTTCGAGGCGTTGGTAAGTTGCTCCAGCGTTTTTGAGGCCGAACAGCATGACTTTGTAATAGTGTGTTCCTACGTCTGTGATGAAGGCTGTTTTCTCCTGATCGTTAGGGTGCATCATTACTTGGTTGTATCCTGAAAAAACGTCCATGAACGTTAGTAGCTCGTTTCCGGCCGTCGACTCGTCCAGACGATCGATATGTGGAAGGGGGAAACTGTCTTTCGGACATGCTTTGTTTAGATCAGTGAAGTTGACGCAGACGCGCCATTTCCCGTATTTCTTCTTGACGACCACCGGATTTGCACACCATTCGGGGTACTTGACTCCGGCGATTGAACCTGCTTTGAGTAATCGCTCGACCTCCTCATTTACTGCTTTCGATCGGTCGTGGCCTAACTTTCACCTTTTTTGTCGAACTGTCTTGTACGTTGGATCGACATTTAGTTCATACGTCGTAATCGAGGGACTTATCTCTTTCATGTCAGCGGTCGTCCATGTAAAGGTTGTAGTGTTCTCCTTCAAGAACGAGACGATTTTGTCTTTCGTTTCGTCCGGTAGGTAGGCCTCTATTCGAACCGTTTTGTCTGGATCGTCTTCATTCACAGGTACCTCGATGATTTCTTATTTAAGGGGAAAAACTTTTTGGATTGGTATAGCAATGGCATTAATGTGTGAAGACGCCCGTCGGAGTTTCACTTCGGCGACGAGGAGATCGCGAGCGTCTGCTTGATCTCCGCGGAGAGTAACTATTCGCCCGTCTACCCCCGGAAATTTGATGCACTGATGGTAGGTTGAAGGGATTGCTTTCATCGTGTGGATCCATGAGGTTCCCATTATCGCATTGTATGGAGATTTGACATTGATTAAAGAGAATTTGACGTTTCTGCTCACTCCTTGGGCGTACACCCGCAACCCGATAGTGCCGAGCATCGTTTCCGACGATCCATTGAATCCCGTTAAAGACCTCGCAGTTGGTTTGATTGCGCGGGTATTAATTCCCATCTTGTCAAGGGTGTCTTTGAAGATGAGGTCAACCAAGCTTCTAGTGTCGATAAGAACTCTGGTTACTTCGCGATCGCCAATCCCAAGTTCAATTAGGAGGGAATCGTTATGGGGCATGTAGATTCCGGTGGTATCTTCTGCGGTGAAAGTTATCGCCGGGTCGTTCTCCGAGATGACGGGCCACTGTTTTGCGGTGATCGCTTTCCGTCGGAAGTCTTTGACCGATCGGACCGAGTCGGTGCAAAGAGGTGATCCCCCTATGATGACGTTCAATCGTTCGAATGGATCGATGCGTTTTGCTTTCGTTTTTTTAGCGCTGTTCTGAGGTCAGTTACTTTCGTAACATCGGGTGTAACAGTCGCGTCGGGCGATCGATTGAGCTTGTTGCGTAAGTCACCAGCTTTTGAGTTAAGCATCAACCGGAGGTGGCCTTTCTTCGTATCGAGTTTGTGGCGAACGTCCATTGTATTCAACTTCCTGATCTTGGGAGTTTTGATCTTTGCTCGTAGCTCGCTCGGATCTGGCTTTTCGATCGTCCTTTCGGTCTTTCGTTTGAGAGAGTCGCTTAGATCGTATGTGGTTCGCGGTTCGGCTATTTGCGTGTCCGGCGAGCTGAGCGAGTCAGATTGACCTTCTTCCGGCGAGCCATTGTCTTTTGATTGAGAGTCAAGCGTTGTCCTGATCATAAAGATTTTACGGCGTGATGCAGGTTTTTCCTCTTCGGAGTCCGATTCGTCGTTGTTGCCTTTGGTGGGCGACCAATCGACCGAGTTGCCACGATCTTTACTTTTCTTATCTTTTCCTTTTCCCTTGTTCTCTGCATCGTCTTTCTGCTTCGGGGGTTCGGGGTGAGCGTTTCTCTTCACGAAATCCGCGACGAGAAACTCTTTTAGGTGTTTGCAGTCCTTCGTCTCGTGGTCGTATGCCTTATGATATCCGCACCATTTGGTTGCATCGTACGAGCTATTGGTGGGGTTGGTTCGGGCAGCTTGTTTCTTTCCATCGACTTCCTGTGTCAACTTGTTACTTCTTGGGCCTCGAACGGCGAGCGATGAATATGGTTGTTTGTCCTCTGGGATGACGTTGACGAGGCCCTTGTTTTTCTCGGACTTGCCATGAGACGCGTGCTGTCTTGGCTCTTGGTGAGTCTCGGCTGCTTCAACTCGTTGTGCTTTTTGATAAACGCTCGCTTGTCCTCCTCCATCAAAATGAAATTTTGAGAGCGATGCAGGGCATCTTGGAGGGAGTCCGTTGGATTGGAATAGAGGTCGTCTCGAAACTTGGAGTTTGTCCATAGGGCGTTTTGCAGCGCTTAGACGGCCGTGCAATCGGGAACATCGACCTTCGTCACCACCTTCTTGAATTTTTACATGAAGTCCTTTAAGGTATCAGTAGCTGACTGGGACATTTTCCACAAATCCGCCACTATTGACTCTTGGCGGGTGAACATAATGTAATGCTTCAAAAACTGAGCCGACAGATCATGGAAGTTGTCGATCGAGTCCCGGCTAGCCGTGAAAACCATGTCAACGCTGGGCCTAATAGACTTTCGACGAAAAGTTGACAGAAACCCGCATCTCTCTCTTCATCGGAAAAATGTGTCCTACCCATGGCAATGTTGAAAGCTGTCATATGTTCTTTCGGGTTGGTCTCGCAGGAGTACGTTGGGAGACGAAGTTTCTCGATCTTCTTTATCTTGATATCGGTGATCTGCTTCGTGAAAGGGGTCTTCAGCGTGGTGGCGAGAACTTCTTCGATTTCTGGTGCCGAGGTTGTGACGTGATGGATCTTTGAGTTGATGTCTTGCATTGACATCCTTAGTTCGGCGATTTGTTGCCTAGTGGCGGCATCTAGTCCTTCGGTCGGCTGACCGGCGGTGTTTGCTTCGTGAGCCTCGTCGCCTGTCGGTTGATCAGCACCGGCAGGCATTTGGTTCATCGTAGCGAAGAGCCGTCGCCTAGCTGTTTCTGCGTCATCAGCGTCGCCGTCGGTCGCACCGAAAGCACCTGCGAGTGCGGTGAGTCGTTCGTTCATGACTCTGTTGGTCTCCTCTTGTCGTGCGAGGTGATCCATAATATGTGTCATCATGTCGTCAGTCGCTGGAATCGCGACGACTGCTCTTGGTGCTTCGTTGGCGGGAGTGTCGTCGAGACGCATACTGATTTTTTAGCGTTATTTCGTAAGGCCCCACGGTGGACGCCAAATGTTGAATCTGAGTTTAGTCAAATCGATAGATGAAAATTAGGCGTTTTATTAATCGGTGTTGAAAATAAACACGATTACAAGGAGATTACATAAAAAGGAAAAAAGATCGGAGCTTAGATGAAAGCACCGACGAGATTACAAGGAGGTTCGATTGAAAGTAAAACCCTAAATCTTGCCGCCTCGGTTCTTGTGTATATTTCGGATCCCCTCCTTGTCGCTCTCTCCCTTCTTTTTATAGGTTCTGCTCGACCTCGTCTTCCTGTTGTTGCCCTAGGCCCGTATCCGCAAAATGGGCCTTGTGGGCTAGAGAACGGGCGGTTGAACCGTTGTTAATCGGAAGGGGCGATCGATCGCGAGGACCGGACCCCAAAGTTGAACCGACCGGTTTCGGTCGATACTGCTCGCCCATCGATTGGGCTTGATCCTTAGCTGGGCTTTTGTCGACGGTGGGCCAGATTCAGTTATTTGATGGGCCTATTAAGGGGAGATGGAAATCCTCTCCAAAAATTAGCACACACAATTGATCAGCCTCTAAGTTCACTATGACATATAGAGAATCCTTAATAAACAGTTTCGGTAAAAGTCAGAACAATTGATGCATATGCAAGTGGCACACAAAATTAAGTGAAACGCCTGCTACATTCTCAACTTCCTTCTAAGAGTGCACGGTTCAAGCATCATACTCAACCCTCTGTCTAAGTAGCATGTAACATCTCCGATCAATCATTCAATTGAATTTCCCTGAACAGTCTTCCCCCTGTGAACTAGTTGCCTATGCCTAGTCACTCTAATCCATAGATATTACCAAATCTCAGCTACAGCCACGAAAACCTCGATTCCTAACAGCATATAGCTTTCCTAATCAAGAAACGATGTGAAATGTATAGTTCAAGTACCATAGTGACAACTCCGCGCTTAGGCTTCGAACTGGAGAATTTAACGGATTAAGCGATTCGGAACGAATCTTGGCGCCGCAGAAGTCACTAGAGACGCTTCCTCCGGTATACGGGGAGAGTAATCCATTCGATTTCGAGAGAGAAGCTCTGGAGAAGAAGATGACAAACATCTCACTTTAGATCTCAGATTACGCGTTGAAGACGGGATTATCTCTGGCGTACGAGCACGGAGCGTCGTGAAGCTCGTCGCAGTCGCTGCTGCTACCTCCATTTTCTTCCTTTGTTGCAGTGAGAAAGAGAGAGTCGCCGAGACGAGCGATATGTATCAAATTGGGCCACGTGACAGTTTTAATGGGCTATAAAATTCAGAACAATAGGCCCTTTCAGTGTCTCTAGTGACCGGGAATTTATACCGGTTTCGAAAAACCATTAGAACCGAACTAAACCAATTAGAATTGAATTACGGGAATATTTTAATCGGTTTGAAAAAAAAGGAACCATTTACGAGAGACATCCAGTCATCCACCACAGAGAATCTTTCTCTGTCGTATTCTGATTTTGTGTGAGTTTTATAAACAAACCAAATGAGTGAAGCACTGAAACCTGAATCGTTCCACTAATCCTCAGCCAAAATGCGCTCACTTCACCTAATCTCCTTCTTCATCATCATCAGTAAGTATGAATCTTTAGATCCTTCACAAGCTTTTTTATTCATGACTTGACAACGTTCTCTTTGTTATCACCACTTTCGCAAAGGTCTTTTTGTTGAAGCTTCGAAAAGCGACGATGGGTTTTGTAAAGCAGCTTCGATCGCTGAATCAGATGAGAAGACGAAACCCATGTACTGGAAAGTCACGAATCCAACACTCTCTCCTTCCCACCTTCAAGGTTCAAGTGTTTTCCTTACAAAGATCGTAATCTCGAGCGTCGTGTCGTTGAAAGTTTGATACTTTCTGTTCTAGGTCGTGTTTACTTTGATTAGTGCTTAATATGAGATAATGTCAACTTCTGATCAGTTAGGTGCTTGACATAGTAGTAGCTATGAAAGCTTAAAGTTCAGTTTCTGAAAAGTTGTCCCTTCTGTATATTTAGAGATTAGTTTTCTGAACAAATTTGGTAGTGAGCATCCTGGAATTGGATATTTGTAAAGTGTTTTAAGCAGAAAGTTTATGGTTTTTGTAGACTTGCCTGGTTATACAAGAAGTGTATACAAACGAGACCATGCGTTAATAACACCGGAAAGTCATGTGTACAGCCCTTTACCTGACTGGTACATCTCTCTCTTTTTTTTGTTACCTACTTACACAACTAGACGACGACAGAGTTCTTGAGCTTATTTGTTGATTAAATTGGCAGGACAAACACATTAGGGGCGTATTTGATCACTCCTGCAATGGGTTCCCATTTTGTCATGTACTTTGCCAAAATGAAAGGTCTGTTACCAATATCTTCTCACAAGTAATGAACACCAAGTTCAATCTTTTCTGAACTAGCTTTGTGTAGATGATCTTCCCGTAGAATTTAGTTATCGTCTAGCTGACCTTACTCTATCTTGCAGAAATGTCAAGTTCAGGTTTACCTCCAAAAGACATAGAGCGGTAACAGTTACCAATATAAGCTCTCTCTTTCTGTAACGCAAGCTTGTACTTATCATCTACATTCTGCTTATTAATTCCTTTCATTTTCTCGAATCTTCTTCAAGTCTTGTATTCGTTGTCGAGGGTGCTGTGACACTGACTAACAAATCCAGTTCTTCAACAAAATTGACGGTATGGTTTCTATGAATAACAATTTATTGACATATTCTTCCCAACTTTGATGGGGAATGGTTGCGAGACTTCTCCATTAGTTTCTTCATTTTCTGATGGTAAATCCTTTTTTTTTTGGTATAGGTTGATTCATATGCATACCTACCTCCAAACTTTTATCACTCCTTGGACTGTGTTGAGTCTGCAACACTTGTTGTGTTCGAGCGGAGGTTCTTCTCCTTCCCCCTTTGATTTAACAAGAAATTTTCAGATCTCTCTACGGTTTATAATTTTAAATCTCCGTTGGTGCTGTTAGAACTATAGGTATGAACATCTAGGAAGTCACACAGCAGAGCTTATCATTGGCTCCACAGACAAGCAACCACTACTTGATACTCCCGGTGAGGTAAGACTGCACAACTTCTCCATTTTTTCATAATGCATCTAAAGTTCAAGCTGTTGATTCTAAATTAATTATCTCTGGAAATCCATTTTGTTGTCGTTACAGGTTTTTGAGCTGCGGAAACTTCTTCCGGTCTCCCTTGCTTATGACTTTAACATCCATGTAAGCACTCCTTTGATAGTTTTAATTATACTTTCGCTTCTTGAGACCTCTAAAGTATAGTTACTGTTGTTTCTGTCATATGCAGATTATGGATTTTCAACCTGGAGAGTTTCTCAATGTTAAGGTACATAATAACTGTGTAGCTTCAATTCCATAGGGATCTTCCAACTGTTCTTATTTAATGTAGATTCATTCTTTTCAAATGATTTTGCAATGTTAACAGGAAGTTCATTATAACCAACATGGTTTGTTGCTTCTGGAAGGCCAAGGCATTTATCGCCTGGGAGATAACTGGTATGTACCACTGCTGATTAATAGCAAGTGTGATATATAATTAAATCAGTCATACAATCTCAAGTCCACAACCATTAACATTAGATCTTTTTGCTGTGGTCATGTAATGATTCAAAGCAGTTTTACCAAAATTAAACTGCAACCACAGCTACGTTCTACATGATATTAAAAGTGTTTATAACTTTCATGTAATCTTCTCTTTAAATAGGTATCCAGTTCAGGCTGGTGATGTCATATGGATGGCTCCTTTTGTTCCTCAGTGGTAAGAAGAGACTGCCAATGATTTGAATTTCTACTGTGTTTCAAATCCTTGCTAGAACCAAATTCTCTTGCAACTGTGTCTTGATAATCTGAAAGATCATTCGACCACACCCTCTTGAACTAGTGTTTGTTGTATCAGGTATGCTGCGCTTGGAAAGACTAGGTCTCGGTATCTGTTGTACAAAGATGTGAATCGGAATCCGTTGTAATCAAATATCCAAATTGACTTGGTGGGAAGTATGAAAAAAAGCTCTTTGCACTAGAAGCCAGAATCTTGTTCTTTAGGTTTCAGTCTTAAAAGCCTCATGTGTATTCCAAGCAGCAGCTCCTTCTGTTTGTATGAATAAAACTTATTTGAAATGTCAGTTGCCTCTACTCCTTTCGCCATAGTTTTTATAGATCTTGTTTTCTTTGACATGCATAACCTAAACCAGTTGTTCAAGGGATACCTTTTTTCACTGTAGAATTTAGAGTGCCATATAAATTTGCGATGTCCCAAGCTTGTGCACATGGGTCTGTAACTCTGCATTTCGAGTCATCACCGGACCTTGTATGTATCCGATCTGGTAAGAGTAATGAGGGTCAATAGAATTTATCTCAGTACTGATTGGATAATTACTCAAGTATGATGTGGACTTCATATCCATTCCCATCCGTGAGCACAAGATGATCGAAATGCTCAAAGAAATAGAAGACTTAAATGCATGCCAGAGAACCATTGATCCTTAAGATAAGCCCAAGGAAAAAACACATAACCTCAAAAAGAAGTGCAGAACGGGACAAGAGCCAATATGATGGAGACATGGACTATTTTGGTTGAGACACCTAAACCAAGAATTGTTTTGGATCTTTCCAACCATTTCCAAGAATTCATTTCCAGTATTTGACCCAAAACAAAAAAGAATAATTTCCAGTAATGATTTTTGATATTCTAAATACTATACATGTTATCAAAAGCTATTATACATCCCAAATGAACAACACAGTCACACGTACCATATCTTTTCTCGATTCTTCGGAACTAACTAGATTTTGACCCGCGCTTTGATGCAAACTTTATAGAATGGCATTTCCAGTACATATAGAATGTGAAATAGACTTGTTTAGTTCATTAATTTCATTAAACATAGTATTTTTAAAAGTACGGAATAATCTTTCGGCGGATTTTTTTTGTGATCGCATTTTTCTTTTATATAAAGTAGACATGTGCATAAAATCCATAACTCGACGTTCTGAGCTCAATCAAAACAAAAGTTTTGGATCCGTAACCGGTCAAAAATGTAAAATATATCATAATGAGTTTTGTAGGGTGGTATAAAATATATCCGAGTCCGAAGTGTTATTAACCAAACCCGAACAAATAGCCCAAAAACCGAAAACATGGAAAAAATCTGAATCGATCTGAATGTTCAAATTAATCATAAATATAAATATCTGAAACATAAATATATTTTTTAAATATTCAGTTCTATATTTATTTTGAAATGATATTTAAAAATATTTAGTTAAATTTGAAATAAGTACTTTGATATCCAATTCTATAAAAATAAGTATCTTTTTTTGGTTTTAAATTTTAGATTTCCAAACCAATATAACCCGAATCCGAACGATATATGGTTACATTATCAGTTTTAAGATGTGTACAAATTAAAACCAAACCCGAGTGTTATATTTGAATCTGATCCATACTTACAAACATGCCTACTTACAAATTATGACACAGTATCCTAATAGGTACTTGCACGCCCTATCATAACTTAAATTGTGTTTTATATTTTGTTATATTAATTCTATATTTGATAAATATTTTGTATGTTTATTGGAATAAATCGTAAAACTATAATCATAAAAAATATCAATAATAACATTTTTCATCATATAATTAAATATTAATAGTAGCTATTATTAATATTTATATTATCAAAAAAATTATATATATGAACGATTTTAGGACTTTATCTATGATAATTATATTATTAACATACAAATATTATAAACAAATAGTAGGCTTATATAGTTCTTTTATTATTAATAAAAATGTAGGGAAAATTTGGAAAAATAGCTTAAGATGAGATTATATTTTGAAAACTAACCCAGGTTTTATTTTTTTTAGATAAATACCTTTACCTATAAGCAAAATGACTAAACTATCCAATTTAAATGTCTATGTATGTTTTGATATTTCAATTATCCATAAATATATTTTGAACTAAGCGTTTGAAAAATATAGTTTTAGTAACAAATTCAACAACAACAAATCAACTATAATCTAATCGAATATACTCTACTCATATATAACATTCATACAAGCAATTTGGTAATCGTAAATAACATGTGTTTGAACTCTATGTACAGAAAACACAATGAACTACCAAATATGTCACTTGGTTAACTAAATAAATAACTTGTGGAGTAGCTTTTTAATTATCCATAAGTGCTCCAAACAGTAATAATAATAATTTTGAATTTAATTCTTTAAATTTTAAATCTTAATTTTTCAATCAAAATGAGGATACAAATATCTTATCGTATATAAGAAAGTGTAATTTTCAAAAAGAAAAAAAAAACAAATTCATTTTTCAAAATTTAAATTATAAATAAGGTATTTTCAAATTATCCCTAGAATGTAACTGATTAGTTACTTAAATTTCGTTTAATATAAATTGAATTAATTTGTTTTTTTATGAAACCAATATATTAGTTACTAGTTTCTTAATTTTAGGTTAGCTATATACTTAATAGTTACTAAGTTAAGTATAAGTAGAAATAATAGGAAAAGTAGTTAAATGGAATGGTTCAACTTAAATTACTTGCAAGTAGATAAAATGTGTTACTGTTTTAATAATATGATAAAATCTTTCTTGATAACATACAATTAGATGGAGAATTTAAAACGTGGCCCACCAATAAAACAGCCGCCAGCTCCACCACCGGGAAACGTCAGCCGCTAACCACTTCTCACCGACGATGACTGTTGATGACATCACTACATTCCCTTTCCTAAACTGGAATATTGGAATTAACACCATTTGTCTTTTCTCGTCCTAATTAAGCTCTTCCTCTATCTCTCTCTTTTATTTTCTAGTTACTTTCTCTAAAGCTATCATTAGTGGCCTCGACACAAGTCCATGGTTCCCACTTCAGAAATTAATTAGCATCAATGTTTTTGGACGCTTATATGCAAATTATCTTTAATAAAACCATCATTATGAGGTAAACAATGATAGGATAGAGCTTGGAACGGACCAAAGATGATTTAGCTTTTTTAACAAGATTTTTTAACCTGGTGGTGATCAGTTTGGGTGTTTATTGATCTAATTTCTGTTGAATATGACTGTTATATGTATGTCTGAAAAGATAGAACCTCTTGGGCTCTTTTATTTGATATATACTTATGTATTTTGCTCCCATTCATCTCTTAATTTAAGTATTTTTTTTCAAGAAAACAGAAACGGGTGGCTCGTGATGATTTAGAGACAGGAGTTTATAATACATTGATGGTCTCCTTTCTTCCAAAATAATATAATACGGTTATACCAAAACCCATGTTCAAAAAATTCTTACTTAGTAACTAGGTGTTTGTAGAAGAATATGCCTAAACGAATTATTCACAGTTTAGTAGACATCCTCTGGATGCTAATACATTCCGGATTTGATTCTCCTACTACGGAAACTAAGTCGCATTGTTCTTGCTTACCATTGCAGCGGATCCGTCTATATGAATGTTTATGAGAGGGCCCATGATGGATTACACCTCCCATCTATGGATTAGGTTTGGTTCTTTAATATACTATTTTTTTCCCCAAAAAAACACAGTTTAGACAGGATTATGTCAAATAAAAAAAACATGTGTACATCAATTTTTATAAATAAAAATTGCTGTTTTATTATTTTTTAAAAAAATGTAAATGTTTATAATTGTTTTGACAGAATATAAATTTTTATTACGTAGTAAAATTAAAAAAGTAAATAATAAAATTTAATCTTCTATAAGAGATATATTTGTTATAATTTTTCATTAAATTAATTTTAATCTTAATTAAAAATTATGGTACAGGTGGCATTCACCATATCAGCAAAATTTAATGATGTGGCAGCTGATATAGCAACTGGTGTGTGATTTCATTAAAAAAAAAAACAATAAGTATTGTATTTATTTTTTTGAAAATATAGATATGTTTTTGAATGGATATGTAAATCGATAGGATTGAACATATCGCATATGCTAAATATAAATGGCCATTTTCTCCAAAAGGATATATACAATACTAATTTTATTGGTTGCAAGGTCTAGTTGACTTATTCAAAATTGTCTCCGAACAAAAATTTCAAATGATTATATGGTTAAAATCATGGATGCCTTTTCATGTGTGGCAGACCACCTTGGTTTAATTTAATCCATTGATATATAACTTTAAACATTCCATGTTACCAACTAAATTATTTTGTTTTATGTCCAAAAGATTAAAGGTCCAACTGTCTGATATATAATAAAAAACATAAACATTTATTTTTATGATCAAGTCAACAAAATATAAGAGTTAAAATGATCAATATTTAAAAATTAAGGATTTTTTAAACTCAAACATGAGTTGAAGGTTTTGTTTTTGCGTTCATTTGAAAGTTTGGAGTTCTAATGAATGTTTTCTCGTAATTAAATAGAACTTATTAATATATGGACATTTGAAAGTTACCACAACCCAAGATTACAATGAAGAGATAAACAAAAATTATTTTTATAAATGTGTAAAATTCTTGATGTAATTTTACTTCGATGAATATTTATATAAATTATAAATATGACATATTAAAAAAGATATGTCATATTAATACTGAAACTTGAGAATAGTTATAAACTTATAATTAAAGTTATAACATTAATATGAACACAATAAAATTATCATAAATTTTGATTTTATAAAAATGTAATTTTTCCACTGCTCATATATTTTTGTGGAGACGGGAAACTGAATTCTACATTAATGTTCATATAATCAAATATATATTTTATATAAATTTTGATTTTAATAAAATGTAATTTTTACTAATGTCATATATTTTTGTTGGGTAAATTCTACATGAATGTTCATACAATCAAATATATTAGTCACCACGATTCTCACTTGGAAAGGATGTGCAATATACATGTATCCGAAAAAATGAACCAAACTTGAAGAATAAACGACTATCGTGAAAGGAAAGTCATCGAGTTAAGTTGAAGTTAGTTGATGTTTCCGGGTTTTTATGGGTTTGAATAAGTCATTAAATTGAGTCAGTTTGTTGACATGATTTTAGAAGTCTGTTTCGGTAATGCTAGTTATGCTTTCTAGTTATGCTTTCTAGTTATGCTTTCATGATCTATTTAAACGATCATTGTGCGTTGTTCTTCTTCAAGCAATAAGAAATATTCAGTTCAAAAACATGTATTCATTATCTTAGAAACAACAAGTGGTATCAGAGCTTGATACGAGCCTGGTGTGAGAAGAAGAAGATGGGAGATAAGGATTCGTTTTTGAGCATCCCAAAATTCGATGGTGACTACGAGTACTGGGCCATGTTGATGAAGAATTTGCTCGAGTCAAAGGAGTGGTGGGATCTCGTTGAAACTGGGATCACAAGACCAGAGAGGAATGAGATTCTTACTGGTGTTCAGAGAACGGAGCTAGCAGAAGCAACACTGAAGGATCTTAAGGTTAAGAATTACTTGTTTGCCTCAATAGACAAGACGATTCTCAAGACAATCATGAAGAAGGACACGGCCAAGGATCTATGGGATTCAATGAAGCAGAAGTACCAAGGGAACCAGAGGGTTCATAGCGCTCAGTTACAAAGACTGAGACGTAATTTCGAGGTTTTGTAGATGAAGGAAGGAGAGACCATAGCAGACTACTTCTCAAGAGTCATGCTTGTGGTAAACTACATGCGCAACCTAGGAGAAGAGATGGCTGACTCCAAAGTGGTGGAGAAGATCTTGAGAACACTGGTTGAAAGATCCACATATGTCATGTGTGCAATCGAGGAATCCAACGACATAAAAGATCTTACTGTTGATGGGTTACAGAGCTCTCTGATGGTGCATGAGTAGAAGCTGATCAGACATGTAGGAGAACATGCTCTGAAGATAAAAGGAAGATGGAAATCTGATGGAAGTAGAGGTCAGGGGAGTTCCAACTTCAGAGGACGAGGATGTTATCAAGGTAGAGGAAGAGGAAGCTTAAGCTTCAATAAGGAGTCAGTTGAGTGCTACAAATGCCACAAGAAGGGCCACTACAAGTTCGAGTGTCCAAATTGAGAGAAGAAAGCCAGCTATGCAGAGCTATAAGAGGATGTGTTGCTCATGGCACGTGTGGATACATCTCAAAAAGAAGAAGAACATGTATGATTTCTTGACTCAGGTTGCAGTAACCACATGTGTGGGACAAGGAGTTGGTTTGGTGACTTTGACAGTAAATTCCGTACAAATGTGTAGCCAGGAGATGACGGAAGAATGAATGTTGAGGGAAGAGGGAGTCTTTGTCTGAAGATCAATGGAGTTGCACAAACCATTATCGCATTGTACTTTGTTCCATGTCTTAAAAACAACCTACTGAGCATAGGCCAACTACAACAAAAGGGGCTGAGAATCATCATTGAAAATGATGTCTGTGAAATATGGCATAAGCAGCAGAGGAGGCTGTTAATGAATTCAACGATGAGTAAGAATTGGATGTTCATCACTGCGGCGAAGATGAAGCAAGCAATCGATGAAGTAAGGTGCTTACAAGTCACTGAAGGAAAGACAGAAGAGCTGTGGCATAAGAGACTTGGTCATCTCAGTCACAACGGCATGCTAGAGCTGGCTAAGAAGAATATGGTGGTAGGACTTCCATCTTTCAAGACGGATGGAGAAAATAACATGTGTGATGTGTGTATGAAGGGGAAACAAAACCGGGAGTGTATACCAAAGAAGAGCATGCGGAATTCAGAACGTGGGTTGCAACTGGTACACACAGACATCTGTTGACCTATTACACCAGTATCATCAAGTAAAAATAAATACATGACAAACTTTATTGATGATTACAGTCGGAAATGCTAGTCTTATTTTCTTTCCGAGAAGTCTTAAGCATTGCAAACTTTCAAAGAGTTCAAAGCTGGTATGGAAAGAGAACTTGGACACCCATTGGTGTGTTTGAGGTCAGATCGAGGAGGAGAGTATAACTTAAGGAGTTTGTGGCAGCTAACAACAGCCTATACACCACAGCAAAATGGCACTACAGAGAGGAAAAACAGAACCATCATGAACATGAAAAGATGTATGCTTGTGGGAATGCCAGTACCAAGGAAATTCTGGGCAGAAGCAGCTCAGTATGATGTTCATATCTTGAACATGAGTCCATCAAAGTCCTAGGAGACATGACACCAGAAGAACGATGGAGCGGTCACAAACCTTCAATCGCTCACATCAGAACCTTTGGTTGCATTGTCTATGCAATGGTGCCGTATGAGAGAAGGATCAAGTTGGATGAGAAGAGCATAAAGTGTATCTTGCTTGTAGTAAGCAAAGAGTCAAAGGCTTACCGCCTCTACAATCCCGAGACACCGAAGGTTTATTGTTGATGTTTCAGGGTTTAGGGTTTAAGAGTTGATGTTTCAGAGTTTAGGGTTTAGAGTTGATTTTTTAGGGTGTAGGGTCGAGAGTTGATGTTTCAGGGTTTAGAGTTAAAATTTCAAGGTTTAGGATTTAGAGTTGAAATTTTAGGTTAGAGTTGAAAGTTTAGGGTTTTGAGTTTACTTTTATGGTTTAGGGTTTAGTGTTGATAGTAAAGTTTAGAGTTGAGATTTTAGGGTTTATGGTTTAAAATTGAGGTTTAGGATTTTGAGTTTATGTTTTAGGGTATAGAGTTGCTTATTTAGGGTTTAGGGTTTAAAATTGAAGTTTCAGAGTTTAGGGTTTATTGTTGATGTTTCTAGGTTTAAGGTTTAGAGTTGAAGTTTGAGAATTTAGGATTTAAAAAATGATGTTTTAGGATTTAGAATTTAGAGTTGAAGTTTCATGGTTTATGGTTTAAGAGTTGATGTTTTAGGGTTTAGAGTTTTGGAGTTGATGGTTTAGGGTTTATATTTGAAATTTCAATGTTTATAGTAGAAAGTTTAGGGTTTAGAGTTTACTTTATAGTTTAAGGTTTATTGTTGATATTAAAGTATAAAATTGAAATTATTCAAAGGAATATGGTATAAGGGTAATGATCCCTTTTATGAAACCTATTTTTGTGATTTTTGGCTTTGAGTGCTATTTTTGGAACAAAAACTTGGTTTGATGATATCCTAGTCACTTTCTCATAATGTTATTTGGTCATAAAAAACCAACATCAGTTTAATTAACATTAAACAGTTTTTTCCTTTTTAAGCGGATTTCATTTTTTTATTAAGACAAATACAATTCAACATTTCTTAAAAAGATAATTACTATTTCATAAAAAGATAATTACTACTTAAAAACGATAATAACTGTTATAACGAAAATCAGCATTAAAGTCTTTGACGTTGTTAGGTTTACTACTTTTAAAAGGATAATTAATAATTTTTTTTATAAATATCTTTTCTTTATTAATTATTTTTATATGTCATTTTTTTGGGGTTTTAATTTTTTAATTAGGATTCTAATATAAGGAAAAATAGCAAAAAAAAAAAAATCCTTTTATGGTTTTTAACAATTACGATTTAAAAAAAAACAAAATTACTATTTTTTTATAATTATCTTTTCTTTATTATTTGAGAGGAGGAAAATTAGTATTAAATTTAAAATGATAATTAATAAAATTAGCATTACAAATTATCTTTTCTTTATTATATTTTCTTAATAAATCTTAGGATTTGAATTAAGGAAAATTAGAAAAAAAATTTTCCTTTAAATTTTTTTACAATTACGATTTAATATTTTTACAAAAGATAATTACTATCTTTTTTCTTAAACGGATAATTAATTTTTTAGTTATTTACTTATATATATTTTAACACGTGTCACAATCTTAAATATATAATTTTCACATGTCACATCGTGTTAATTAGAAATTTGAAGAACCAAGTTTTTTTCCTTTTAAAAGGTTTTTTACAATTACGATTTAATATTTTTAAAAAGGATAATTACTATCTTTTAAAAAAGAGAATATTTACTTTTTTAATTATTTACTTATATGTATTATAGCATACTATATAATTTCCACATGAACCAGGACTTCTAGCTCAGATGGTAAAGAATTCACAGTTTTGAGTACCGCCACTTGGGTTCGAATCCCGGCCACTGAGAAATTAACATTTCGGCATCGCCAAAGATAGATGACCGACACGTGGCGACACGTGGCAACACGTGTATAATTCAAAATATGTAATTTTCACGTGTCACAATCGTGTTAATTAGTAACTTTGAAAAACTAAATTTTTCCCTTTTAAGGTTTTTTACAATTCCGATTTGATATTTTTTAAAAGGATAATTACTATCTTTTTTTTAAAAAAAATGATAGTGACTTTTTCATTATTTACTTATATGTATTTTAATACATGTCGCAATCTTAAATATATAATTGTCACGTGTCACAATCGTGTTAATTAGTAACTTTGAATAACCAAATTTTATATAATAAGATATCTATTCCGTTAAAATAGACATTGTGAATTCTTTTACTATGTGATATTTTAGTTAGACCATCCTTTTACGAATTTATAAATGTAATTCCTTAAAACTAATAATATAAAAGCTATGAAACTTTAATTATAATATTCTTCTGATATCTTTCATTTTTTTTTTAAATTCTAACAAATTTGTTAAAATTTGTTTAACAAAATCTCCATTTGAAAAGTTTTCTGTAAATATTTTAATTAATTTCGTAATTAAGAATAAAAAATATTATTATACTTTAATATATATTTATTTATCATTTATAAGAAAATAAAAATGTATCATATTTTTATTTAGTTTATAATCAAACTTTATCATATTAAAATAATATTATACTAATTTAAATATGATCAAATTAAATAAAAATGATATATTAATATATTTTTATTTTTTTCAATATAAATATTTATGTTAAAATAATATAATTTGTTGTTAAAACAGGTTAATATACTACACTATATAATATATGTCTAAAAATTAGCATATCTTAAATTTATATTTATACAACAATATATTATCAACAATTAATAAGAATAAATAAATATTTGGTTGATAAAATAAAATAATAATAACTATATATTTAAATATATAATTGATATTTAAAATATTTACTAATAATGATCTAAACATATATATATTATATAATTTGAATGAAATTAGATACTCAATTAGTTGAACGGGTCAAAATCTAGTATAACATTAAAATGTAAAATATCTACGATTATTTCAAATTATAAATTTATAAAATGTATATAATACCCGCAAGGACGTGCAGATCAAGCTAGACTATTAATTATTTTTAGCTTTAATATACAAATATATCCAAGTTATCTAAAAATATTCAAAAGTAAATATTCACAATAGTCAACAAATAATTAAAACATCATAAATACTTACCAGTTCTCAACCCAAATTTACGAACCGGCTCAGTTTTCATGTTAGTTTCAGATATTTGATCATAAATATTCAAATTTATAAGTTGTATTATTCTTTTTTTTTTTGGATTTTGAAAATTTAAGTTATATTTATTTTTTTGACTTTGTCACATAATTTAAATGGGTTCTTCATCCGAACTGAACTCGAACCAAAATCTAAATTTTAGAACAAGGTTTAAATCTCCAATCCCGAAAATTTGATATCAGAATAGAACTGAACTATGCGAACAAATACCAAACGCCTCTGGCAGTAGTATCTTGGAATGTATATGATTGGATGAAACATATGAATCATGATTCCTATCGTAATTATTTGATTTTTGAGATACAAGAAGTTACATATGATTACCAAAAATCACGTTTATCATATATAGGAGTGAGGAGATCGGATATTTTGTTTATTCGATGTCTATCTCGGAACCTAATTAATCATTTTCTCCAATTGTAACCTAGAAGGCTAGATCCCTTGAAATGGCTTCATCATTATTACGATTAATGGGTAATGATGAAGATAATTTTAATGATGGTTTTACCAACAAATGGTGTATTTGTGTATAAAAAGGTTAGAAACTAGTTGTTATCATGTGTTGTACTCTTTTGTCCTGTCCTTGGTTTCTTTTTTTTTTACCGTATTGGGTTTTAGGTTTTATCAAGGACAGATTTTAACGATGCAACATTAAACATAGTACAAGCCCATATGGTTATGCCATCCAAAGGCGAGTGTTATAAACCCACTAGATTTGGACCCGTTGCTTTGCAACGGACTTTGTTTGATATTTTGATTAATAAAAATATTAAAAATTATTATATTATATTTTTAAAATTGTTTTTGTATATGTTATGTGAAATTTATTTTAAAAAATAACAATTTATTTTCATACATAAGTTTCAGTTAATATTTGTTTTTATAATAATAATAACAACATTATACACTTTCTTATATACTAATTTAATCTTTTTATTAAACTTATCTGATGTTAAATAATTTTCTTGATTCATTATTTATTAATGATACATTTTCATAAGAAAAATTTAATTAAAATGAATTAAAAAATACTACATACTAATTTTTTTTAAAAGATAATGATGAAATTTAGTTTTTTTACTAAACATATATACGGTGACAATTAGAATAATCATTTTTTATGAGCAGATATGAAAAAGATATATTAAACATGTGTTTGATTTATGTATGACCAAACACATAAATATCAATCACGAAAACTTCCTAATATTGTTTTTGTTAATGTAATATCTTTAGCATCATACTTCTCATCAAATTCTTTTTTAAAGAGTATTAAAAAGGTAATTTTATTTTTGTTAAGATTTAAAATAAAGAAAATTCTATATTTTGTAAATGTATTAAAAAGGTAATTTTATTTTTGTTAAGATTTAAAATAAAGAAAATTTTATATTTTGTAAATCTCCTTTTTATTCTTTTTATTTAAAATAAAAAATATGAAAAAATATCTCAGATATGTTTTTACATTTTTGTTTAGGGTTTTAGAAAAGGAAAACATATTATCATATAATCGTTAAATCGTAATTGTTCCTTTTTAAACCTTTAAAAGGAAAACAACTGTTTTTTGCTAATTTTCCTTAATTCAAATCTTAATTAAAAAGGATAATTAATAATTTTTTTAAAAGAATAATTACTAT
>JABAYD010007880.1:0-16294 GCA_014822095.1 Diplotaxis tenuifolia | reverse complement strand
TCTGGAATAAATTCGGACATGATCACGACTACTGAATTCGTATGTTCTTTCCTAGTTTCCTCGTTTATTTTAATTATGTTTGTTTTAATGTTCTTTTAAAAAATATTTGTTTTAACTTTTTATTTTTGTATGTTTTAATTAATAAATAAAGTTTTTGTTTGATATAATTAAATTTTTTTTAAGAACTCAAATTAAGAACCTTCCATTGGACCATAAAAAATTAAGTGTCTTTTAACTACAATCTCTTAACCATAATTAATGACTAAAAAATAGGTAAGAGTCAAAAAGTGACTCTGAGGGTTGTACATGCTCTTAGACCATCTCCAATGAGGGTTCTATCCCATTGGAGTTTTAAAACCAAATATGTATGTGTATATGTTATATAAGTGTATGTAGTTATTGGATCCACTAAATAGTGTAGAACCTTATTCAAAAGTTCTAAAAATAAAACTTTTTAGAACTTTTGGATAAAGTTCTACCCTATTTAGTGGATCCAATAACTACATACACTTATATAACATATACATACACAGATATTTAGTTTTAGAATGGATAGAACCCCATCGGAAATAATGCTCGTTTTCTCTTTACTTCATAAGCGTCAACGTCAGGGTGTCAAGAATGGCGGGCGTACCTGAATAGGATTGGAAATAGGGCTGGCTTCATTACCCTCTCATAAAAGCAGGGGAGAAGCTACTTGAATAGCTATAGTGCACCCCATATTTTCTTTTAAAAAATTATTTTATAGAGAAAATTGTTTAAAGTTACACGTATAATCAGCCAAAGTTCATTTGTGTACCCATTGTTTTTTTTCAGTTTGCCCCCTACTTTTATGAATTTATAATTTGATCTTTCTGTTTATATATGTTTACTAAAATGTGCCCCAGTTATAATTTGTTCTGGATTCACCCCTGCTCCTAAGCATCAGTGATTTAATTAAGACCATTGGAAATAAGATTGGCTTCATTATCCTCTCCTAAGTTTTTATCCACATTATTTCCTTATAAACTATTGAATCCATTAATTCCCCTTCCCCAGCCCTATCCACGCTTATCAGTTTTAAAATTAATTTATATAATTATAACTCTTCGATCCGCGCAACCGTATGGGTATTTATTTTAAAAATTTTGTTTTCATTTTTAAATTGGTATATATTATAATATATATGAGGTGTGTATATCAATTTAAAAAGATAATAATTTTACCATATATTAGTTTTTCAATAAATAAATTGTTTCAAATTTTCATATGTATTTATATTTTCTTCTATATATATTTTTGAATTATTATTTCATTATTGAACTCGTAAAAAAATTGATAAATATATTATTTTATTGTCATCTCTATATATATTATAACATTTCTAAAATTTAAAAAAAATTAACAAAAATTAAAATTTTAGTTTCATGTTATTGAGTAAATAATTAAACATTTAATTTCATGTTATTTTTTAAATATATTATATTATTTAAAAATTGCTTTCATTAGTTTAAGGTAGTATATATTAATCATTGTTAGAAAATGATGGTTTTGTTTTTTTTAAAAAAAAATAAATGATTTTAAAAATTAATAAATTGACAAATATATAAATAACTAACTTATACTATTACAATTTATATCTTTTTAATTTATAAACCTATCTTATCATACAATAAATCCGATGGGTCATCTAATATTTGTTTGTCCAGTAAAAATTTCTGGTAAACTCATTAAAAATTATTAATGATAGAATAATGTAATGTGATAAATTTTAGTACATGATCTATTTTAAAATATCACATATTAAAGAATCATAACTTTTCTTTTAATAGATTGAATCAATAATAAAATATAATTTGATATTATACATTATAATAATGTTTATGTGGCTTATAATATTATTACTATAAAATTTATAAATCTTGTTAACATTTTTAATATAAAAAAACTATTTTTACATTACTTTTTTCTTTATTTTTAAAATTTAGAATATATGAATTTAAAATGAACTAGACCTATATGATAGATGTATATATTTTGGGGATGTTGTTAAAACATCATAAAATATTTTTTGGGATATTGGTTTCTGAATAGTTTTAGAAATGAATATTTTTTACCAAAAAATTTACCAACAAAATCTTTCTAAAGCTCATTTTTGAAAATCTTATATATATTATTTTATTATTTGAATAATATTTTATAACTAAAAGATAAATAAAATTTTAAATTATATTTATGATATTTAACATTTAAATTAAATAATTTGATAACTAATTTTGAAACTTTTTAAAAAGATTCTAAAGTAATTTGTTACCGCCTTTTTAAAACACTTATTTATTTTTCAAATAAAAATAAAGATATTAATGGTTATTATCATTAAGTTATGTAAATGTGATATTTTTAATGCATTGAGATTATATGTTTTGTATACATGTGTTTTCGATGTCAAAAAAAAGTATACATGTGTTTTCAGATAATTAAAATGCACGGACTATGATTCTATATTTTGGTAAGACACGGGCCATGATTCTTAAAAGTACACATTGATCTCTTCCTTCTTAAGTTCTTATCTTAAGGAAAATAGTTACTATATGAGGTGATTTAATAAGATGTAAATATGTTATAAATGATATATAATTTTATAGGAATAGTCCAAATTTTAAAAATCACACATGAATTGAAATCATGACTTCTATTTTAATATATAAGAAATCGATTGCAGTCATTTCATATCAAATTTTAGAAATTGTGATTACCTGACTCAATTAAGCTTAAATGAATAATTAATTTATGTTATATTTATATCTAATGATAAATTTATTTATTGTAAGTAGATTTTAGTTTTATAGATTATTTTGATTAAAATATGTTAAAATTTTCAAATTACTTAGTTATTTATCCCATAAACCAATTTCCAATTACATAAAAAAAATTACTATAAAAGTTTAAATCTAAATAAATTCAACAATTTAGAAACTTGATCTCGACTAAAGTTGTCATTAAAGATAAACAAATAGATTGTAGAAGATTTGATAATTGTATAAATTCAATCAGATTTTTGTTATATTTGTTGAAAATCACATGGGATTTGGTTTAATAAAAACAAATGGTAGCAATAGGTCTATGTATCAGAGAGGAAATATAACCTAAAAGTTTAAAGGAGGTTTTTAATATCACTTTTCAAATTTACTTTTAAATGATAACCATTTTAATTAATATCTAAAATTTATTATAAAAAAGATAAAATTAAATTTTAAAAATCATTTAAAAATATTTAAAAATTATTTATAGAATTTATAAACCCATCTCCGCCAATAAACTAAATTTTAAATAATAATCACTAAACCATAAACCTAATGTTATGGTATTTTTGAATGATTTTTGAGAAGTGGTATGCGTAGTTCAAGCAATTTTTCGAGTTTAGAAAAGCTTTATTCTGCTTTCAAATTCCCTTCCACACGTTGTATAGCAACCCAAATTTCAGAGAACGAAGATATAATTATCTTTAGTCAAACTTTGTACTTGTTCTTTTAAAAACATTTCTCAGGTTAGGGTTGAGTTGAATCAGATTCAAGTTGGATTATGGGTAAAAAAATTGTTAAATGTGTTTTCATTGCAGTTATTGTTTTAAAGAAGTAATCCAAATCGAATAGTACGGATTTGTTTATTCATGAGCTTTTCATGTTCGAGGAGGGGTAGTGTGATCAAATAAAAAAAATATGGGGTACAATGTGAAATTTAACAATAGGGAGGGTCTAGTCAAGTTAACCATTGACTGCTATTTTGTTATGGTCAAATTTAGTCGCTAAGTAGAATGATCCAAGTTTTCGAAATTACCGAGTGGTTCTTCCAACCCTATAAATGTATGTATAGTTTGCCTAAATGCTTTTAAACAGACAAAAAAAATCTCAAAAGAGCAAGTAAGAAAAACAATATGAGCACGTTATTAAAGAAACGATCGTGCTTTAAAACAAAAGTCAAGTCCTTACGACTATTGGAATCTATGTCATCGTTATCTTCCTCATCTCCTTTTCCTTCTAAAAACTACGACGTGTTTTTGAGCTTCAGAGGCGCAGATACTCGCAAGAACTTCGTGAGTTTTCTGTACAAGGAGTTAGAGTCCAAAGGCATTCAAGCTTTCAAAGACGACAAGGCACTGCTGCCAGGCCGTCCGATTGCACCAGAGCTTGTCCAAGCCATGAAAGGGTCGAAAGTCGCTGTGGTGGTGGTCTCTCCGACTTACTCAGCTTCCTGGTGGTGTCTTGAAGAGCTCGTACAGATTTTGAAACTCGAGAAAAAAGGTTTGCTCACTGTGTTGCCGATTTTCTACGAGGTTGATCCTTGTCAAGTGAGAAGACAGACGGGAGAAGCCTCGGAACAGTTCAAGAAACACAAGAAAAGATATAGCCCAGAGAGAGTCAGATCTTGGAGGAATGCACTGACTAGGGTAACTTTTCTTTCCGGCGACTGTTCAAAAAGCAGGTAAAATCTCTAAAAGAAGTTAAGAGCTATATCTATATTTTTCGTGTCACCTTGTTGATTTGTGTTGTGAACAAACGTGTAGCAAGCCCTGAGAATTCGGGGGCTACGACTATATTTTAACGGTTTCACCTAAATTATTTTTTATAGATTTAGGAGCCTAAAAATACATATTTTTGGGGTTATATGTACATGTAATTTTTTTCAAAAAATTTAGGAATCTAAGATCAATGTTTCATCCGGTTTGGCTCAGGACCGGACATGGATCACGAGAAATGCAAAAAAAAACACATTTAGAGAGAAAATATCATCAAGGCAAATGCTTGTTTTAGGGTTTGTATATTGATTATCGGAATGAATAACCAGATTTATAAAGACATTTATTATATCCCTATCAGATATACCGACCCAATAAATGTTGCTTTTATGTCGATCTCAGATTTAATTTGTTTTTTCTTGGATCTAAAATATTTACGGATTGAAATCATATTTTTTCAGCAAAGATGACGCGACGATGATTGATGGAGTTACTAAGAGAATATTAGAGATATTATCGACAGTAACACCAAGCAATGGTAATCACCTAATTGGTTTCGAGAAACACATGGAGGATGTGTATCCTTTACTGGATCTAAATACAAATGAAGGTGTTCAAGTAAGTGGAATTTGGGGAAGAGGAAGCAATGGAATATCAGCACTCGCGAGAGGCATTTACCAAAAAATCTCATCCAAATTTGAAGCTCATTGTTTTCTCGAAGACGTCAGAAGGATCTCACTGCATTGCAAAAAATCTCATCTACAAGAAGAGCTTCTTTCCAAGATGGAAGGTCACTGCTTGAGCACAAAGAGCTCTCACATGTGTTTTGACGCGATCAAAGCAAGGCTCGGGAACAAGAAGATTCTGCTTGTGGCTAACAACGTGGACAAGATCGAAAAGTTAAGTGCGCTTGCTAACGAATTTGGTTGGTTTGGTCCAGGGAGTAGAATCATCATAGTTACCCAAGATAAGCAATTGCTTAGTTCATGGGGTGTGAAGAGTGTCTATGAAGTTGAGCTGTTGAGATGCTGTGAAGTTGGTAGATCCTGTGAATTTCGAGGGGTCCATAAATCTTCCTGGTATTAATCTAACCGTCCCAGAAATATTTGATGGATTATTTGAGTGATGGAGATCAGCTTATGGAAAAATTAAATGCAATAATATATAGTCTTTAGATTCATTTGATTAATAAAGTGCCGTGTCTTAAAGATTTAACGCCATCTTTTGGATCTGGATTTACCAGTTTTTATGTAATACTGTTTTTTTTTCACAATGTAATAGGTGTAATGATTTTGTAATTCATTGAATCTTTTATTATTAAAAAAATTGAATATTTATAGAATTTGTTAAACTTTTATGTTACATAAACAATGACTCTTTACATTTTAATTCATCAATCATTACTTTCAAAATACTAGAGTTATAAAATGTATTTTCAAAGTATGGATGAAAATGATTAAAAAATCCTTGTCAAATAAACATGTCTCCCTATTAAACATATTTGTCTCGATGAATAAAGATAGATCTATTATACCAACAAAAAAAATCATATAGTTATATAAGAAAAAATATTGAAGAGCACATCTAAAATGACAAAAACCAGATTTTCATGTATTTGTAACATGTTTTTCAAAACTTACACCATCGAAATTGTTTTATTGACATACCTTACTGTTAACATTCATATATACCTTCTCATCATTCACATAATAATTATATGATAATTTACAGAAAATATTTGTTATATAATTACTTTACATAAAATAATAAAAAACTAGTATGAATCTATGAAATCCATGAAGATCTATAAAAATGGTATGGGTTCTATAAATATGGATGCTCATATTTGTTAAACTCCATGGAAACTTTTCAATTCTTTTTAAATCTATCAACTTTTCAAATCCATAAAATCTACATAAATCAGCTTTTCAATAACCTACTCCCCTAAGAATCTAATTAGAATTATAGAATTATCATACTAATAAATAACATAAGATTTGATTAAAAGTTTAAGACTGACTAAACCAATAACAATAGAATTTTTAAATTCTTTGGATCTTTAAAACTTACTTTCCCACTAACACCCCCACCATTTAAGAGTTTTCTTGGTTTCACCCTTAGGAGTGAATCCGTAGATATATCAATCAATAATATTTTGTTATTCAATATTCAATATCTTTTAAAAAAACAAAATAATATAATTTTTCAAATTATATTATATTTTTAAATAAATTAGTAATTGCCAAAAATTAAAAAAAAATATTTTTAACAACGCCAGCAAAAACATTTAAACCATAAAATAAAACAATAAATTTTAAATTATAAAAAAATCCTAAATCATTGGTTAAACCGTAAATCATTGGATAAATTATTGGTCCTAAACTCTTAATATTTAGATAAATCTTAAACCATAGGGTTATAATTTACCAAAGATTTAGAGCTTAGTGTTTATGATTTAGCGTCTAGTGTTTATGATTTATGGTTTAAGATTTATCAATGCTTTAGACTTTATCAAATAGTTTATAATTTAGTGTTTATGATTTAGGATTTAGTGTTTTGTTGATGGTGCTAAAAAATTTTCTTAAAAAAAATTGGTAACCATTATTATTTTTATTTATTATTTTATGTTTTTATTTTTCAACATAATATAGCTTAGCAGTCTTTTTCTATTTTACTTTCTTTCATAAAAATAGGGAATATAAATAACAAAATAATATTTGTTAGTTCATCTTAGAAAATGAACCCAAGAAAAACTGCACATACACAATTCTTTCTTTTTACAGAATTTGTAATATGAGAATAGTTGAAAAATGTATAGCCCTGACTCATTTGTCTAAAATATTTGTAACAGATTTGACCTTTATTCTTGATTCGGAAACACAACACAAGAATCCATAAGGTATAAGAATAAAAAAAAGTCTTATTTAACTTCTTTATCGAGTAAATCATAACGCTGTAACAGTACTGTTCACAAAATATGTTTTTTTTTAAATTCCATTTTATTTATTTAAAAACAAAAAAATTGGGTACAAAGCCTAAACAAAGTACAAGCCAAGAAGTCCCCTGGCAAAACAAGACCAGCCAAGAACAAACTCGCAAAATTTAAAGGTCATCCACCAAAAAAAGAGAGCCAAAAAGCAAGCACCGACGGTTGAACCCTGTGAGGATCTGACGCCGAGCAATTGGATCTAGTCTGAGTCTAATAGTCTGCTTTATCTATGCGATAAGAGTTCCTAAAGGCTTTTCTACTGCTGAGTAAATTCTGATGTTTCTTTCCTTTCACACCAAATACAAAACATCTTGATGAACTAGTTTGATAATCATTTTCACATTCTTATCCCTTGAAGGGGCTTTCAGCCATCGCAAGACATCATCGAAGCCTTGCGGAGAAACAAGGTTCATCCTGGAGACGAAGAAACTCCAAATCTGATGACTATAAATGCAGTAAAAAAAACAAATGCTGCTGGGTTTCATCATGACCTGAACACAACACACAATTAGAAGGGACTGTCAAACCCCAGCTAATGAGCCTGTCTCTGGTCACCATTCTATCCCTTGCGGCCACCCAAGTAATGAAAGCGTGTTTAGGTATTCTACCGTTGAACCACACAACCTTGTGCCAGAAAACCTCCACTGAAAAAGGATGTAAAGCTCTCCAAGTCTCACTCGATGAGAAACAGCCTGTACCTCTCTCAGCCGATGGGTACCAAGCGTATTTATCATCCACTTTAGAGTCAATCACCGCTCGGGCGTTTGGGAGACAGTCTTTCAAGAAAGAGATAATTGGATTTCGACTTCTGCTCCTGTCAAGCCACCAATCCTTGTCTGTCAAAGCATCAGCAACCACTGCATCAATATGAAAACCAGTAATCTGGGGTCCTCTCTCCGACCAACTCAATAAGAGGACCAAGCGAAGTCCAATTATCATACCAAAAACTTGCAATAGTACCAGTACCCACTTGGCAGTGCACCATAGGTCTTGTCACGGACCGCAATTTACAAATCGCTTTCCATATCCAACTACCCCGCCTAAGGGGATCTAGAATCCAAAAGTTCTTCCTTCCAATCAGATTACTTCGAACCCACAGAACCCATAGAGAACCACTTGCTGTAACGAGCAACCAAATCAGCTTCAGACCAAGAACTTTATTCCAATCAGCAAGACGTCTCAGCCCCAAACCGCCAGCAGTTTTAGGAGCACAAACTGAATCTCAAGCAATCTTTGCACCTCTAGCTGAGTTTGGAGCACTGTTCCAAAGAAAGGCTCCACACATTCTCTCCAAAATGCTAATACACTCATTTGGGATGATAAACATCGAAGCCTAAAAATAAATAGTAGAGTAGATCACGACTTGAATCAATCGGAACCTCCCGGCAAAGGATAGATGCTTAATCGTCCAGAAATTAAACATGGCTGAGATTTTGTCTAAAAGCAGCTGAAAGTCTGTTCTTGTCATCTTTTTGGGAGATAATGGAACACCCAGATATCGGAGAGGAAGCGCCCCTTGAGCAATCCCCAACTCAGCTGCCAGCTCTCGACATCTACTAGCATTTCTCCCATCTAACAAAAGCTCTGATTTTTGTTTGTTAATCTTCAAACCTGAGATCACCCTGAACTCCTCAAGAATTTGTAAAATACCTCTCAGAGAATCTGCTGACCCATCAAAAAAGATCAAGACATCATTTGCGAAGCTTAAATGAGTAATCAACGGTGCTTCACACTCAGGATGGATACCAAAGTTGCCCGTCACTGCTCCCTGATCAAGCATTTTAGAGAGCACATCCATAGCGATCACAAATAACAAAGAAGAGATAGGGTCACCTTGTCTTAATCCCTTCTTCCCCGGGAAAAATCCATGACTCTCTCCATTAATGGTGATGCTATAATAAGGAGTGGAAACACACTTTAATCCAGCCCACAAACACTCCCGGAAACTCGAGTGTGTCCAGAACCTTGAAAAGAAAATCTCAACTTAGGTTGTCATACGCCTTGGAGATGTCAATTTTTAAGCAGCCCCTAGTTGTAGGACCCTGATCATTGAAGTCCTTGACTAGTTTTGAAGCTAAGAGCACATTCTCACAAAGCAACCTATCCTGCACAAACCTAACTTGATTTCTTTGGACAATGTCTGAGACGCAGCATTTCAGCTTGTTCTTAAGGATCCTGGCCGTCACTCTATAGATCGTTGAACAAAGCGAGATCGGTCTGAACATAGATAGCTGATCCGCTCCAACAATCTTAGGGATCAGAGCTATTAATGTTGTATTAAACTGTCTCAACATACGGCCGCTTATGAAGAACTCTCTGATTGCTTCAGTCGAATCTCTACCCACAACCTCCCAAGACTCTCAAAATAACTCAGCTGAAAAGCCGTCAGGCCCAGGGGCTTTGTCTTTGGCATGGCAAACAACATAGTCTTAATATCCTCCAAAGAGGGAATATAATTAAGTTGATCAGCGAGATTTTGAGGCCATCTGTAAGACAGAAGACCTCTCAACTCCTCCAAAGAAACATCGCGAGTCTCACTGTCAACCGAGCCAAGCAAATTTTGAAAGTAAGCTATCGCCATTTCCTTAATTTGAGATTTGTTGAACACTATATTGCCTCCGCCATCTCTAAGAAGCCTGATACAATTACGCATCTGATGAGCCAAGACCGCATTATATAAGAACGTTGTGTTCGCATCTCTACAATCCAGCCAACAGATTCTAGCTTTTCTGCTAAAGAAGATCTCTTGAGCAGACTCAAAGAACTGCCATTCTTTTCGGGCTACAAACTCTCGACGAAACAAAGAGTCCGAAGGGGGAGGTAAGAAGTTGTAGTTGAATCTCCTTAAGCAAAGCAAGGGCGTCTTTAGCTCTCTGCTGAATGTTCCCAAAACATTCTCTATTGAGTCTTCTACAAGTTGCTTTAGCCTTTTTCAGTCTCTGCCCTAAAGAAAACAGCTTCAAACCAACCAGAATAGCCTCTTCCCATGCCTTCTTCATCCCAGCTCTTGAAACTTGGATGAGAAGCAATGAAGGAGAAATATTTGAAGTTGCATTTATGAAACTAAGCTTAAGAAACCATCATAGAAGAATGATCAGAGGCTCCCAGAGCATCAAAGATACTCACCGCTCCTGGAAACACTTCCCTCCACTTGTCGTTACAAACCACTTTATCCAACTTTCTAAGAATTGGGTCTTCATTTCTTTTTTTAGATCAAGAAAAAAAGGTACCCCTGAAATACATATCTTCCAAAGAACTGTTCACCAGACACTACTGAAACTCTTCCATACCTCGAACTGGCAAATCATACGGTTGCAGAGAAAAATGCACTGCCGCCGACAGGATCTGATTGAAATCTCCAAGAATCACCAAAGGTGACCTAGAAACCAACGAATGACGAGAAATCATAACCAAATCACTCCACAAGCTACGCCGCTCAACTTCAGTATTCTGAGCGTCTCAAAAGCCACAGTAAATTTAATATTTGAAGCCGGATCCAGAACTCCAGACAGAATAAAATGATATGTCTTCATATACACCACCACAGAAACCAACTGTCTCCCCAAAATCCAAATCCTACCAGCAGCAGCATCTGAGTAGTTATTATCATACCTCCATCCTGGAGCAACATATCCTAAAACACTCTGAAAATTATCCTCCTGAACATGAGTTCCCATAATAGCGCCCACCGAAGAACCCATACTTTGTAACCAACTACTAACAATCCTCTGACGGCCATCACCATTAAGACCACGTATATTTCAACTAAATATCTTCATATATAAAAGAATTGGGGGGGGGGAGGGGCACAGATCAGATACTAAGCTTCTCACCCAAAGGAAAACCCCCGGTGATTAGCTTAGAGTACTTTGGAGGAGGACCAACTTCTCCCAAAGCTTTCCATCTCATCACCTGGCGCAAAGCACGCCGGTAACTCTTGGAGTGTTTTGTTATCCATAAAGAAGAGTTATCTTCCGAAGAAATCGAGCTCTCATGATTATCAACGGAAAAGGAGTCTTTCTCTTTCTGAAAAGTGTTATCAATCTCCCCCTCTTCCTGATGGAACTAAGAAGGGCTCAAAGCCTTCCTTTGACTCTCGGAGTTTCCATTGGTATCGACCTTCTCCTGACCAATGTGCTCGCCGTCCTGAATCAAAACCGTCTCCACCTCCACTGCTTTATTGGATAACTCCCCTAAAGCCAAGACTTCCGGAGGAAGACTCTAATCCCTCTCTCTAGCTTTAGAGCGGGCTCTACGTCTAGACCTTGAACGAGCTTTACTCTTCTTTACCTTTTTCTCTATGCATGAGGTCTCAGTTAAGACTTCATGGCACGGACCCGCATCACACACTTTCGTTGCCGACTTCACAACACTGACCACTGCTTCTTTTTGTTAAGTATGTGTCTTCTTCATAAGAGGTCTTTGACACCGATTCATCAAGTGACCATTACCACAGTTAATGCATCGAGGGGTAAGACTCGGATACTCGAAATTTATCCTAATGGAGTTACCTTGAGAGTCTCTTACCTCCACAATCTCAGGAGGAGGATGAGACATATCAATTTCAATCTTAACTTTCGTATCTCCAAAATGGTATGGGTTTAAACAAGACTTCTCGGCGTGAAGAAGTTCACCGATCCCGCTAGCAACAACACTGATGCCTTTCAAAGAATACAACTGAGGAGGAACGTTCTTGAGAACTGTCCACATCGGAGCGAAGAGGAGTTCTTGAGCAGCCAAATTTCCATTAGCTGACCAAGGATAGACCGAAAAAGCACAACTATCCGCCTGCCAATACCCCACCTTTAAGACCCACTCTTTGGTCTGAACTGCAGGAATGAAAATTAAGACGCAGGTATCAGAAACCGTTCGCACAGTGATTCTCCCAAACTTTCCCCAAACTTGGTTTAGATCCGTGAAAATCTTCTCTGCTAAGGGTCGACGACCATGAAAGTGAGCGACCACATGGTCTTTCCATAGTTCCGACGTCTCGAGAAGGATTGACTCCGGTGCTTGAACAACCGGTGTACCGTCCTCCAGTAAAGTTTGATCGGAAACCTAATGCAAGTTCCTCAGTGAAGATTTAAACCTCACCGCATAGCTAGGGACCTATGCAGCTGGAATCGACGCTGGAACCGAAGAAGAGAGAGGCTTAACATCCAAGTCGCGATTCTGGATTTGAGATTCGCGAGAGAAAATATTTTCCTTACTGCTCCCACCAGGGTCAACGGGAACGCCGAAAGGAGGAGAAGACGACGGAATCACCATCGCGAAAGAGAAACGAGTAGGAATGACTTCCCGCTAGTCGGCATGAGGCCACCTAACGGCGATGAACACCGGAAACCTAAATCGCCCTTTTTAGAAGAGTTACTGCATGGCGATCTCATCAGTGACTGCATGATAATATCGCATTAAAAGTGGTTAAATTTTTCAATGACAATTGCATTTAGCATACATATATTAATTAAAAGGTAATTTAAATTATCAAGATCTCCAGTGTTGGTGACGTTGTATGTATTAGACATAAATTAAATTATTACTGCTCAGGATGGCTATTATGTTGCTATTCAGTACATGTATCTATAAAGGTAGAACAATTCTGTAGCGATTTAGAATAACTCGGTTTTTTACCTTTTAAGGGTCAATGTGAGGTTGTCAATTAGGACCATGATTTCTTTGATATGGCAAACTAAATGATTTGTTTATATAATGATAAAACAGAAATAAATAATATAATATTTGATATTAAATATAATGAACAACGACCGATTTCGTATGGAGGCAAGAAACTTTTTTCTTTAATTCTTTAATTGCTTGTAGTGTGATCGTGTTTACGCAATTAGAATCCTAGGATGCAACCACACTTCGACTATTTCACATTACTCAGAATAGAAGCTGATGAACATATTTTTGTATTGTACTCTCAGACACAAAACAAAATAAAAACATACTAGCCATAACTATTTCATAATGAGAGAATTGTTTCTCTTTGATTGTATGAATGCAAAAACCTATGTGTACTTCTACATTGCCAGAAGGCTTTATATAGAAACAAGCACCACAAAGCTTTACATTTAGGTTTATTCTTTTCAAAACCAAAAATGTATTATGGAGTATTAAGTGACATCAATTGTCATAACATTTGACTACTGAGTGTAACTTGCAAAATTAATCTAATAATCTTTAACCAAATCAAAGCTAATAATTTATTTTTCTATGGATTACATTTTTATATTTAACCAAATATAAAAGATAATCATGAATATGATTTAAATAATAAGTTATTAGGCAAAGTCTATCTAACAAGATTAAATCCACATTCAAACCCCAATATCCAAAGTATGTATTTGCTAATTTTTACACTTAGCCAAATTTAAAATTTTACAAACTTTATAAATCATATACTTTGTAACTTCATTTCTCATTCAAATAAAACTCATTTTTTACATATGAATATATTATTCATAATATCCAAAAAATAGTTCCAACAGAAACACGAGAGGAGACATAGCAAAGTGAGAATCGATTCGTGGAGGGATGCGTTGAACAGATTGGCTAATATCTCTGGTGACTGTTCAAAGAATTCGTAAGGTTTCTAAAACAAGACCATATTTATATGTTGTGTTGGATCCAAAATTTTAGGCTCGTGGGAGTATGAAGTTGTCTTGTGGTGATTTATGAAATTAGTCAATAATTTGTTTGCTAGTCCCCTACAGCGCGCGTAGATACTGTGTATCTATCTCTTTAACATGGATATAGTCTTTAGATTCACTTGATTTTAAAGGAAAAGGCAAAACCTACATAGATACATAGATTTTTGTCAAATTTTATTGTTTAGAATCATGAATATTAAATTGATGTGTTTGTTTGTTCTTTTGTAGCCTAATCTTAACCAGCACGAAAATATTTTGCTTACAAAGAATATTTAATGGAAATTATATTTACGTCCATCATTTATGTATTTTAATTTTTACATAATTTGCTTTCAGTTTATGTAAATTTTGACTTAAAAATCATAATAACTATTCTATATGCATTTTTTATTTTTAATACTTAAAAATTAGATTTATTTATTTTTACTTATTTTTCTTTTTTAAACTGAGATCTTTAAAAATCATAATCACTATTCCCTTAATTTATTATTTTAGTAATTAATTTTCTTATAAACTCATCTAGATATTTCCATCACTAATCTCCTATATTTAATTGAGAATCATTACAACATATTTTGGTAGTCACTTGTCATCATGAGAATGCTTCTCAAATTTATTAGAAAAAATATTGGTCCATATAAGCATGTAATACAATTTTATTAAACTAAGTATAAAATTATTATTAATGCTATTCATTATTTTCTTAAATAAAATTTAGAAAATTATCTAATATGGTTATAATATATATATGATAGTTAATGATTTAAATAAGAAAGATTTGATAAAAAGTTGTATAGCTTCTATTCTTTTTGTTAAATTTATATTGTGAAAATAAATTAAATAATATTATTAACTATATAAAAAAAATTTAGATTTTTTTCATATATGTTATATTTTGATTTTTTTAAACAACTACAAATTAATAAAACATTTAAAAATTTCACACATAATGTTTATTTGATTAATAGTTTATTTTATTTATTATAACACGATAAAATCAATTATATAAATAATGCGTAAGAAATATAATTTAATAGATATTCAAATTATATGTATATATATATATATATATATATATTTAGTGATGTTTAAATTAAGATATATACCATTTTAAAATACATAAGTATTTAATTCTAAAAATTCAATGAATAAATATTGAGAACTTAATAATTTAATGACAAACTTTAAATTAATTTATTAATTAGATTTATTTATATAAAGTGATTATAATAAAGTGATTACAAATAAAAAAAATTATTTTATTTAAGTGTTCCCGCTAAATTAATTGTGACTGCAGATTTTAAGGTGTGGGACAAGTGGTTTAACTGTGGTGTGATTGTAATAGTTATAAAAAATATATGATATATGTAGAGATTTGTTATTACTGTTAACCGCAGTGCGGGACGGCAATCCCGTCCGAATATTATAGAGGCTTCAAGCATGTCAAAAGTAATGTGGCCTTTATAGTAATATTTAAAATTGTCAAAAAAAAAAAATATAAGACAGAGTTGTGGCTGTAGCCCGAACCAGAAGGAAGTTGAACACTAACATCTCCAGGATAACCATTTGAACTTCAGTCACTTTTGGAAATTGTGGCCTATATTTTATTTTTAATATGTGGCCTAAAGCCATTGCTTCACTTGCCTTAAGGCATAGACGGGTCTGCGGGACAGGAAACTGCAGAAACCTGAGTAAAATAAAACACTGTAATGGTCCCGTCTGCCCACAAATGCATGACTTGGTAGTTGGCAACCAAAAGTGGTATTCTTTACTGCGTTACTAACTCAGTGACTGGCTGCGCGACCATATCGCATTTGAAACTGCTATAAATTTTCAACGACAATCATATTAGGTTTTATAAACATATTACATTAAGAATAAAAGTACTTTAAATTATCCTGATCTACCGTGTGTGACGTTTTTTTAGTGTATGTGACGTTGCATGACATAAATTAAATTAATAATGTTTCAGGATGGTAATTATGTTGCTATTTAGTAGATATCTTTATAACGGTAAGAACAATTCTGTAGTCATTTAGATTGACTCGTTTTTTTACTTTATAAGCGTCAATGTCAGGGTGTCAAGAATGGCGGGCGGTACCTAAGGGCAACATTATCCCTGGTTTCTCTACCCGGGTTTCTCATCTTTCTAAAAAA
>JABAYD010007878.1:0-11554 GCA_014822095.1 Diplotaxis tenuifolia | reverse complement strand
ATGTAACAGGCGAAGCATATAGAGTTTTGTGAGGATGGCAGTTTCGGACCCGTGCTAAGCTCTTCACCTATGTTTGTTGTACCATCTTTGGATGCACGAATGGTCTTTTTTTTTTTTTTTGAGAAACATATATAAGTAAAGATTGTAAGTGAAAGACCATGTTCTTGTCTCTCTGAATGCTGCTGCCATTGACTGCTTCGCTTTGGTTAAATTCTGTTTTTTATCTATTCATAATTCTTATCTTTTTATCAATCTAGTTTATGTCTCTTTTTTTTTTTTATCTTCTGACGCTTATGAATATAAACACACGGAAAAACGCTGAAACATTAAATTTACGCAATCTAACCGATCCAATACATCATGAGGTGGAGTGAACAAAAAATTGATTTGAGAGTTTGTGGTTTCTTGCTTTGAGAAAGTCAACGTTGATCAACAGATTCAAATACATAGCAGCTACCAACTCCATGAGATGGATTCTCTCACAAGGCCCAAATATTCGAGTGTTATGGACCTAATTTTAAAAGAAGTCGGCCCAATTAGCGCCAGTAGTCTATGCACAAAATGTTAGTTCAACTGCATTGCATTGGCGGATTCTCTGTTCTATGAAAGTTAGAATACTAAGTTCTCAAAGTCTTTTCCGAAGGATTTTGGATGCTTAATTTAGTAATGGTTCTTAAGAAGTTTCATACCGGGAGATAACCGGTATAGCCATATAACTAGTTTATTCAACCAAACTGTTCGTTTGTTGCTAATGTGTAAATTGTAATCATCGTCTATTGCGGTGTAAGTGTATGCTATATAGTTTCCCTTTAAATCTTAAAATCAAAAACTACATGAGTTAGAAATAATCCAGTATCTTCGTTATACCCTTATGTATATACTACAACTAGATATTTCGATGGATATATTGTCTATATGAGTTATAAAGAATCGTTTTATGTATATATAGACATACATACATACGCTTACGTGTTGTAATTTTTTATGCAGAAACGTGAAAGATACACTTTGGAAGTAGTTTACATGATGATGAAAGGCATCACTTGTTACCAATGCCAATTGACGTACCCCTCTAGGTAATCATGCTATCCACAAAACGTTAGTATTTCCCTAATGTTGTTGCATAAGTACAATATCTTACAACAAATTACATTTTTGTAATATATACTTGAATTATAAATATTTTGGAAAAAGATGTATATACTATATATTAGTCAGAAACAAGGTGGCGTTACGCAAAATGCTATGAAAAAGAAAGAAGTGTATATGAGTATTGAGGAGAAAACATTTGGAAACAACAATTAAGTGTAATTATATAAGAATTCTAGCAACAGCAGAAACTCACAACAGATAGCCTTATCGTAACGAGGTTGTTGTAAGAAGAACAAGTTCATCACAAGTGTTATTTAGTCTGCTGTCTGCATAGAGGAGATTCTCCAGTACCAAGTCCTATACTAAGATAGTGTAAAAATTAATGGTTATTTAGATCATCTCTTGAAAATGTGTGAGAATATAAGCTTTTACATTAAAAGTATTGATGGGACATAAATAATTTAAAAATGATTATCAATTTCTTTCTTACAGATTGGTTTTCAGTTTGAAGTCCTTTAACAAAAGTTGATTCAGATGCAGATCCGACCTTGAAAAACAAAACAAAAACAGAGAGGCCGCCTGTGGGTTTGAACTTGCTACCCATGAAAGAAACAGGTGCTACTATAACCATCTGAGCTATAATAGCTTTTCTAAATGTGGCCGAAATTTTTTTTTATATTAAGGGCTGGAGCCGCTATTGTTCAGATGTATGATAGGTACTAAACTTACTAATATACTGCTCAATCCATTTTTCTTGTATATTTTAACTAACTCTGAACAATAACGTTGCGATAACAAGAAATAAGACAATGAACCAAGGTAATATGGTGCTGACTGCTGGGCCATAGCTTTGTATCTGGTCAGCGTAAGTAGACCCACTTTGACTTATGAACCCTCGAAACATTGGACATGAATAAGTTACAAAAAAAAAACATTTGACATGAACATGTTCATTGTTTGCTCCTTCAGCTAAAATCATATGAATTCCATTACCCTCTTAGTAACCTATTTTTAACATTATATATAGTAAACTTATGTAGATGCATTGTTTTTCGAAGTCTTTTCAGCTCAATTTCATGAGAAATGAAAGATAAAATCTATTCACAATTTCAGAAAGGGGATTTGACGTGCAATTTCACTATACTTTGGTTGTTTTTGCATGACACGACCAATCTTTCAGAAAGAACAAAATCTTATGAAAATATTTAGAATTTATACTGTGGTTCACATGGTGTAAACAGGTCCAACTAAATACTTGGAATAGTAGGCGCTCAATATGAGCTTCATACTCAAAAAGTTTTTTTTTTTTAAAGAATGTAAAAGAAATGGGGTATAGAGATGGCCGAAAGGTTGAGGGAATTGAAATGAAGGTAAGATTATGTCCCAAAAACAAAGGACATAGAAATTTAATTCTCAATAGATTTTTTTACAAAATACAAAAACGAATGTCTCTTTGCTTCTTGGCTTCATCATATGTATATTTTACATATCGTTCTCGTACCTACTGGTATATTACACATATCGTTCTCATACCTACATTGTATATCTCGTTTCAAATTACCACTATTTTTCCATAATATAGATTGATTGATGGGATTGTAACTTAATTTGTTACTAATTAGTGATAAGTGAAAACGACAGACATTTGACAACGGTATTAACTGTCCGACACTTAATGATAACTACTAAACAACGGATTTGTCCCTTTGTGACCTTTGACTAGCTCCCTTTTGACCATGTTCATATCCATGTTCTGCCCTTTTCTTTCTTGTTTTGTTGTCTCCTTTTTTCTTCAATTCCTTAATTTGTGGATTTAGCGTCGGGCCCGTAGAGGAAAAACAATTTGGGGTTTCTGTTTTCACTTATTGCGGTAAAGAATTTCGCGTAAAAGCCATAATTAAAAAATATTGTCCGAATCATATCAACCTTTGTTGATGGTTATGCTTTAAAAGTTTGACGTCTTATGCGTTCAAGATTTTTACCCGGGTAATCATAGTCTCATACGTGATGTGTGCTTTTTACAAAAAGTTATATAATATAAAGAATAAACTACTGAACTACATAATTATATATATAAGAAATATGTATATTTATGAGTCTCCATATAACGTTATAGTTTTTAGTCGATCAATCAATCCCTATAACGATAGGTCATAAACCCCAATGCACATGCATGTAGATTGCAGAGTGTATAGTAGGACACGATCATCCGTTCACGTCTACCTTTACTTTTAACAAATCAAATACTATCATCAATAGATAAACGTACAACATCATTTTCATCATGCTTTATTCAACACGGTTCAAATTTTAACTATAAACTAGATTCTGATTCGCGCGGAAATTGTTTTGTCAAATTTTAATTTATGTTATATATAATATGTGTATATAATATTATATATATTTCTTTAGTAATATATATATATATATATATATACATATATATTAATTATGTTGAACTATTTATTAATCATTGTACTGAAGACACATTATAAATAAATATGACTTTTTTTCTTTTTATGTTTGGAATGATTTGGTGATTTAAGAGTGGTTCAGTTTTATATGATCTAATTATATTAAAAGATAACCAAAAATATTTAAATATGTTGTTAGTTAAGTTGAATCGATATACGTCGGTTATGATTTGATTTAATTTAAGTTGGTACATTAAAACTTTTATAAATTAATAATGTTGGGACTACACCAATATTATTAAAAAAAATATTTATAAAGATTATTAATTTATTGATATACTAACCGAACCAAAAACTCAATTTGAAAAGATGAAATTATATTATTTTATAGAAATATTTAATTAGTGTATATTAATTTAAATATGTTATACCGTAGATTTCATTTTATTGGAAGTATGATATATTTTAGTAACAATTATGAAAGAGCCCAAGATCTAAATGGCAACTTCAAATAATAGATACAAACCAATACCTAAATTAATAGATTAGATAGGCTGCCTATTTAAATCTGAGATAGATACGTTGACCCATTTAAAATCATTTAAACTTATTTAGGTATTTTGAAAAAAGTTGCAATATTATTTTTAAATTTTGATAATATATTTGAAGGGAATTTATTTTGATAACTATAAATAATTCGATGGACATTCAACTACGTGAAGTGAAGCTATACGGGTCCATATTTCATCTAAATAACTGAATCAATACAATTTTAGAAGACTTATTCTCTGTTTGTTTTACGAACATATTCAAACATTTTTTTTGGCTTAATTCCCTTTTTTTTTCTTTTTTTTGATAAATAATTCGATAGACATTCATCAAGAAAATTATCACGCGCCTCCGAATTAACATATGCCGTTTACATCTAATATACAATAATATAACTATACAATTACAAACCAACGCATAATTTTTGTTTACCCACTATAAACTATAGAAAATTCATAAAATGGTCCATAAAACTATTCCAGCAATAGCTGAGATATATTGTATTCTTTCAGATATACTTCTCAAAAATTGATAAGGTAAACCAGAGATAGGCGTTCGGGTACCATTCGGATTCGATTCGGATTATTCAGGTTTCGGATTTCGGGTCAAAGCTTTTAGCTCCATTGGATATTTCTAAATTTCGGTTCGGGTTCGGTTCGGATCTTTGCGGGTTTGGTTCAGATTCGGATAACTCATTTAAATTATTTTTAAAATTTTAAAATTCATTATATACTTAAAATTTATCAAAATATATAAACAAAATAATATATTACATTAAATTTAACTAATATATGTCCAAATACCTAAACTTAACATATAAATTGGCTTGATTTCAATATTTGAATAAAAAATCAATCGATATTTCAAATATCTTTTGGTGTTTCTAGTATACTTTACTATTTTACATATTTACTTTTGACTATTTATATATATTTTCAATTATTTAGACAACTTACAAGTATCTTATATATTGTTTTTTAATAGACATTAAATCTATAAATAAATAATCGATTAGGTATTAAATTTATTTCGGGTATGTTCGGATAACCAAAATACTTTGGTTCGGTCGGATTCGATTTTTAAATACTAAAATTTTGAATCCATTCAGATATTTAATAAATTTTGGTTCAGGTTCGGTATTACTTTTTGGTTCGCAGTTCGGTTTTTCGGATTCGATTTTTTGGCCATCCCTAAGATAAACAAATTTTCAGCTTTTTATTAATCGGAGCTAAAGATGGGAATGACACTATATTTTTCATTTCCATCAATATTAAATAAAATCAAGTTAAGCAATTATTTTTGTAATCAGGGATGAATATTCTAACCAAGACAAGAATATTCTGTCAGATAGAAAGTGCGAAACCTTTCCCTTCATATGTATAGAAAACTGATGTATGATACTAATACCTTCGAGCCACGTTGTCGGTAAAATAATTTACTCGCTTTATAACAAAGTTACAAGAAATATGAATGTATTGTATTACGTTAACTGGTTGTCAAAAAAAAAAAAAGAATGTATTACGTTAACTGAAAGTAATCATAAAACGGTCAAAGTTTCACCAACAAACAAAAATTAATCTATGGCCAAAATTGATCGAAGATTAGCTTTCGGAACTTTTCTAAATTATATATTTAACTGAAACTTTTTACTCAAAAGAAATTCACAAATGTTCACCTTTCTAATTACAAAACATTCAAAACACTTTATTTATGAACTACTTCTATGACAACTAATATTTTCTTTACAAAAAATAATCAGAACACTTTTAAAGTGATTTGAAATTCCGTTAGGTGTTCGTTAATGATGTGTTACTATATAAGTCTTTGACATCATCATGTAAAAATCGATTGAAGACAAATATGAACCTTTTTGTTCAAAAAGATCATTTGTATTTCAAATATCCACTTTTAAAAGTTGTCTTTTTCTGTACATATTTATTAAAAACATTCGATTTGAAACATCGTGTACCCATTTTCATATAGAACCTTTCTTCTTCTTTACAAAAAAGATTAATATGCAACCTTTCAATATAACTAGACTGCAAGTGTTATCTACTGAAATTGAGATCACTACTATCGTTATGGTTATTATGATAGAATATAATTTGGGTCGGAGGTCGAGAAGAATGTGGAGGGAAACTAGAGAAGAAGATAAATGCGCATGCAAGCATGCAGATAGTAGTACACATTAATTTACAAACTTACTTATTTGTTTATAATCTCAAAAACCCTACATAGAAGGAATGGGCAGCATCTACTCAGATCTTGGGATTGCAATTAATATTTTATTTTTTCTTAGTTAAATACTCACACGCTTATACACATATTATAAACAAGTAAATATGATCGTAATTATAATGTAAAGGGTCTGGATACAATTAAGTATAACTGTTTACGAATGTGGATGTTTACTGGCATTCCAAGCTAACAATATAATGAAGTGATATAGGCTTTGAATGAAGCTGGTATTTTTCATTAGTTAACGGCACGCTATCACCTTTTAGTTTTAGGTTTTTTTAATAAACGAAAATTATATTTCATTAAAATTAGTATTCTAGTGAAAAGAAATATATACCAAGAAAACTCTATTTCTTTGTATTTATCTTTTGTTTTAAATTATATTTCTTTCTAAGAAAATACAAAGAAAATTGAACTAATGAACTGAATGAGTACTCTATTTCTAGTTCTTTATTTCAAAATGAAACAAGACTAAAATAGTTATTAAAATAGTTATTAAAAAACAAATGGATGATCATTCTAAGGCGTACAAGATTATATGGGTCGATAATACCAAGTGGAATCAGGACGACAACTTAGCTACACAAGAAGATGGGGAGATGCTAAGAACTATACTTTCATAAAATATACAAAAAGGTTAAAATGAATAGAGAGGAATAGAAAATAGAATATATGTTTCCTATGCAAAGAACAAGAAGAAGGTTGTCTACATAGGGAGGGTGAATTGGGATACATTGGTAATAAAAGCCATAACTCACATTGTGTTTCTTATTTCAATCATCAATGGCACATTGCTCCATATCCCAGACATCATCATCCATTAACTTTTTTTTGTATTCTATATATCCTCATAAATTATGTGTGTAAATATGGATTGGTGTACCCATAACATTTACATGGTTCCCATTAAATTATGTTAGTGGGTTTTTCTTGTCTTGGTTATTTTTGGTCATTTTCCATATTTTTTTGTGCATGAGTATCAGTAAATAACGTTTGTACCCATCTTACACTGTCCAGATATAACTTATAAGCTACCCATTTCATGGTCCTATTTTTTATACAGAAAATGAATTATTTGTCCTATTCTTGAGAAAGGGAAAAAGTGAGGAAGCTTTATCACTGAATCAGTTCCGATAATCTAATTCTATTTAGAGCAGATATGGTTACAAAACATGATAAAAAAAACTTAGAAGTATTAAGTGGTTTTCCTTTTCATTCAACGCTTGTCAGTTTGCCTGTATACAAACATAAACCTAATGTAAAGTCTATCCAATAAGGTGAATCACCTAAACATACAATAAGATCAAACAACTAAATACAACGTACGTATGATTATAGCTTCTAATAGTGTGATTTTCTCTAGAATCAAAATCAATCCACGATAAAAATCAGAAGAATAAGATCACATGCAAGAAGTTCACGTATAAGAGTTTACATATTCAAGTAATAAGCATTTTACAAACCCTCCATTAGCCTCGATAAAGTGCCATTTACCAAACGTGCCATGTGTGCATGGAACTCAAAGAAAATTTATTTCAAAGTACCTTAGTTAATAACGTTTGAACTTTGTCATCTTTGCGTCATTCAATATATAATGGGCATTGTCATAACCCTCGCCATTTATAATAGGGTGGCGATAAGCTTGTTTCACGACCGTAACCAGGTTTTCGGTACTATAATATATATTGCTTATATTGCTTGACGAGTCTATATTTTGGAAAGGAAACCAGTTTGTTGAAAATTAACACAAGGAAAGGTTTTGGTCAGGCGTGCCAACATGAGCTGTATGGGTTGTGAAAGACGCGCGTGCTTCAATCTCTCACGTGCGAAGACCTCAACATATAATAGATCAATTTTTAAAATTGATATAAAGAGGTGAATATTTTAAATATATATAACAAGTTCTTTTTTAACACAATAACATATTATTTTCTTCCCATAAATTTTTTTAGTAAATTTTCGTAGAGATTAAAATTTTAGACAAATGATTTTCAAAATAGGCGTTTGAATAGATAGGACAAAATAATCAAATTTTCAACATACTACTTTTCTTTTTAGGAAAGCCTCGCAAAAGTTTATCTAAATTCTTCTAGTCCTTTTTTCTTAAAAAGATTATAGTTTTAAGTGTCGCACTATCGAAAATACCAAATTAAAATATTAGTTATTTGTTAAAAAAATTATTCTAAATCGATGACCAGCATGACGAGACGACGCACTATATAACGAAACCTTGAGCCAGGACGCATTAGTGGTAGACATACACTACAACACCAAGAAAAACAAAGAGTTCTAGATTTCAATTAGGTTTCTTAAGAAATTAGATTCTTTTGCTCAAAGAAACCTTAAAACTGTTTACCTTTTCTCTTTCCAGACAAACTATAGATATTGTTTCAAAAGCTTTTGATCAGAATCAATGGAGATCAAAGCTGAAAAGATGCAAATGTCAAGGTTCAAAAGAATCTGTGTCTTCTGTGGAAGCAGCCAAGGCAAGAAAAGTAGTTACCAAGATGCTGCTGTTGAGCTCGGCAACGAACTGGTATTACATGAACTTCAACTTATTTTATTTCGATTACAAAAAAAAAAAAACTTATTTTATTTTATTCTGCTGGTGGATACGAAATAATATGGTGTACTTCCTTGCTTTCATTATTTCCTGCTAAACAATATTTTTTTGACCTTTGATAAAACATGTTCACATGTTGTTTTTGAATGTATGTTTCTGTAACTTTTGCAAATGCAGAGCATTTTTTCCTTTATTCTTTGAAACGTTCCAAACGATATAATAACATTAGGATATTCTGGTTGCTGTTTTGTAGAATGAATCTGAATCTCAAAGCTTCTATTTGTTTCTTTCTAGTTATTAGCTACCAAATCTAGGCCTCATGCGTAACTCTGTTTTTTTGGTTCCGCAGGTTTCAAGGAGTATTGATCTAGTCTATGGAGGTGGGAGTATAGGATTGATGGGTCTGGTTTCACAAGCTGTTCATGATGGTGGCCGTCATGTTATTGGGTAATTATTTTCTAGTTACATCACTTAACTATATCCACTATTTAATCTCTTGGCAACTTTGTGATCTTTATAGTTAAGATCAAAAAAAAAAAAACTGTTTTGTTTTTGTTGTTTTTAGGTTAAAACAAAACTATTGGGTTCTGTTGTTGATTACTTCTAATTAAACCTCTTTTGTCATCTTGTTGTCACTCTACAGAATTATTCCCAAGACCCTCATGCCTAGAGAGGTAACTTTTCAAGCTTGTTTGAATAAACATTGCTATTTGTTTATTAATTTATCTTTCGGTTCTGTTTTATTTTCTCTAAATCCCAATTCGAACCCATTTAATCTCCAGTCTTTGCTTAGGTTTTACTCTTCTCCCTACTTATAATTACTTTTTCTCCAGTCTCATGATTATTTGTAGTTTCTCTTTTCTGTCTCATCTTCTTTTCCTTTAGCTATCCTAAAATACAAATATCTTCATTTTCTACCTTAATTTAACTAAAAGATATATGAAGAAAAATGATTAAAGAGGTGGTTATCTAGATTAGGGTTATGTGAAAAAATGTAGGGGAATTCAAAAACATCCAAATATTACGATAACTTGCATATCATCATTGCTTTTGCCTGTAGAAGAGTCCAAAGTTGCTTTCTCACTTTAACTACTTTTAATTATCACTTCCTTTTATTTAAAAAATTGGTGGATGCTCTTTGCAGTTGACTGGTGAAACAGTAGGTGAAGTAAGAGCAGTTGCAGATATGCACCAAAGGAAAGCTGAGATGGCTAAGCACTCTGATGCTTTTATTGCCTTACCAGGTTTTGTTTTGAACCCCATCCACGCAAAAATATCATCATTTTATTTCATTTTGTATATTTTATAACTATAAATCCAAGTAATGATGATAAGGATATACTGGTCAAACTGTAGTGACACAAGGAACCTCAGGAACACCATTTTAGGCCTTTTTAGTAACTTAATGAGTGGGAAATCAAAGTTTTAAAGAAGGAATTTATGTTCATGAAAATAAAATTTTGTTTGTAGACTGATTTTGCAAAACAGAGAAGAAAAGAATTTGGTAAAGAACGTGATTTTTTGGTCAAGCTACAGTGTGAAAGCTACTGTGAAAAGGTTCTTTAATTTTGTATGGAAAATGTAAAATAATAAGTCACCAGAGTCTAAGATAAAGGCCTTGACCCATCAACATCCGGCACTCAAAATTAGACCTTTTTTTTGTTTTCTCTCCTCTTTATTCTGATTATTGCTCTGCCTTTTAAACTTAGGGGTACTCACTGTATAGCTTGTGTAGTCTTACCGTGACCAAAGCTTTCTTCTTACCCATTTCATTTCAAGAGAAGAGACAAAACCTGAAACAGTCCCACAAATAGCATTTTTGCCCACACTGAATTTCAAATCATTGTTGGAAAGTCAAGTTCTTTCAGGATCCTGCTTTTATAATCATATTCATACCATTGTACAAACTGTAACAGAGATGGAGAAGAGTCCATTATTACGTTTTATCTTGTACATGACATTTATTGACTTGGACCATATCATATTAACAGATTAATCTGCTAAAAAAAAGGAAAATCAAATCTAAGTTTTTTTTGTGAAATATGCAGGTGGCTATGGAACCCTTGAAGAATTGCTAGAAGTCATAACTTGGGCTCAGCTTGGAATACACGAAAAGCCGGTAAAAAAAGACAAACAATATCCGAGATTTTAAAATGGAAAAATCAAGAACCTAAAATCATGAAGCCAAAATCATAATAAAAATAAAATGTTTTGTAGGTGGGCTTGCTCAATGTTGATGGATACTACAACTCTCTGCTCTCATTCATCGATAAAGCAGTTGAAGAAGGATTCATCAGCCCTACTGCTCGTGAGATCATCGTCTCTGCTCCTACTGCTAAAGAGCTTGTGAAAAAGCTAGAGGTAAATTATATTTAAAAAAAAAGATGAATTGTTTCTAAAATTCTGCATAATCTCATACATTATTGTTTTTGGTGCAGGAATACGCACCTTGCCCTGAAAGTGTTGCGTCTAAGCTTTGTTGGGAGATAGACGGTTGAGGAATGATCAAGATATCAAGATCTAATATATCTATCTATATAACTATCTAAAATATTTTATATATAGATAATGAAAATGTGGGAGATTTTCAAGATTTCTATCTTACTAAAAAAGGAAGGAATAGATTCTGATTAGTTGGGGTAAAGTAAAAAAATATTTCCACTACGGAGGAATTATTTTGTGTAAATTATTAGTTGTT
>JABAYD010007871.1:0-10058 GCA_014822095.1 Diplotaxis tenuifolia | reverse complement strand
ATAATTCTTATAAACTAAAATTTACTACATAGAAGAAATAACAAACAAAATATGATATTGTTTCGTTGCGTCTCCTCTCTCTCCCTCTCGCAACTGATACAAAAACCGTTTTTTTTCTTGGTTTTCCGCCGGCGTCGGTTTCGACATCTGTCACCGCAATTTTTATCTGTTTGGTTTCCCATTGACGGATGAGGCCACTGCGATGGTTGTCCCTTGCGTGGAAGTTGGAAAAGGTGTTTCTAAAGTCGCAAGATCGTATGAATAATACACAAACGTTTATAAAACTGTAACCTCGTTTTATTTCTTTCTTAACTTCCTTGAGATCAACTTACAATATAGATCTCATTATATAGCTAATAGGAGACCTTAACTTTTCCTATTACTTATTATATTAGGAAACTTAACTTATATCCTAATCCTATTATTTATTCAACTTAACATAAAGAATAACTTGTTTCTCAAGTAATCTTCTTTGAAGCTTATCCAACATTCTCCCTTCTAAGCTTCAAATCTTCTTTACTTAAATCTTGAACTTGAATCTGCTCTCTCATCTCCTTGAACTTGATTCTTGCTAGAGCTTTTGTTAGAATGTCTGCTTTCTGTTCTGTTCCGGGTACGTGCTCGATGTCAATCTCATCTTGTTCTACTCTTTCTCGTATGAAATGGAACCTCTTGTGGATATGTTTGCTTCGACGTTGAAACACAGGATTCTTAGCAAGTGCGATTTCTGATTTGTTATCAACACGAATCAACGTCTTCTTCATCTTCTTACCCGTTATCTCACTGATCAAATCTTGTAACCAGATGGCCTGTTTCGCAGCTTCCGTTGCAGCCATGAATTCAGCTTCACAAGAGGATAGAGCCACCGTGTCTTGCTTCTGTGAACACCAAGTGATTGGTGTTTCTCCGAGACAAAACAAGTGTCCTGTTGTGCTTCTTCCGTCATCTGGATCAGTGTTGTGACTACTGTCACTATATCCAATGAGCTCCTTAGAACCTCCTTGCTTGAAAGATAATCCATATCCGACTGTACCCTTTAAGTACCTTAAGACTTGCTTTAATGCATTGCCGTGTGATGCTCTTGGAGAATGCATATATCGACTTAAGATACCAACAGAGAAAGCCATATCTGGTCTTGTGTGCATAAGATATCTTAGAGATCCGATTCTCCTTCTGTAGAGTGTTGCATCCGGTTCATCCAATGCTTTGGAGAATTGTAGACCAAACTCCATAGGTATACACGTTGAGTTGCAGTCATCCATTGCAGCTTCCTTTAGTATACGTTGAGCATAAGCCCTCTGATCTATCATAATGCAATCCGAACTCTGTCTTACTTCTAACCAAAGATAATAGGTTAACAAGCCTAGATCCGACATCTCAAAGTTACTTGACATATCTTTCTTGAAGTCTTTGATCTCTCTAGCACAACTTCCTGTGACGAAAATATCATCCACGTATATAGTCACGATAAGCAAATTCCCTTTAAGTTCTCTTCGATATACATAACTTTCTTTTGAACACTTCTTGAACCCAAGACGCTTTAGTATCTGATCAAGTTTTGTGTTCCAAGCTCGTGGAGCTTGTCTTAGCCCGTATAGAGCCTTGGAGAGTTTGAAAACCTTATGTTCCTCTCCCTTCTTTTCAAACCCTTCAGGCTGAGACACATAAACATCTTCATTCAACTCACCGTGGAGGAAGGCTGTCTTGACGTCTAAGTAATGAATCTCCCACTTATTTGCTGCGGCCAACCCAATCAGAAGTCTTATCGTTTCTAGTCGTGCTACTGGAGCTAATACCTCATCAAAATCAATTCCATGCTCTTGAACATATCCTTTAGCAACAAGACGTGCCTTGAACTTGTTGATCGAACCATCTGCATTCCTCTTTATTTTAAAAACCCACTTGAGACCAATGATTTTAACTCCTGCTGGCTTACCAACTAGTATCCAAGTGTTGTTTTTATTGATGCTTTCTATCTCATCCTCACATGCGTCTGTCCACTGCTTGCTATCTTTAGCTTCGTGAAAGTTTGCAGGTTCATCATTAATAGCGAGTAGCAGCAACTCACATTCAACTTCTGCAAGTAAGATGTAATCGTCAAGATAGCTCGGTTTGTTGCTTTGACGAGTTGATCTTCTTGTTCCTTGAGTTGCAGCTTCTGCAATAGTTTCTTCGGCATGTGCAGGATCTGATTCATTTTCTTGTTGCTCTGATCCTTCGGTAGTACTATCTTCTTGATGAGTACCTATCACAAACGGACCACTACCTTCATCTTGTATAGTTCCCCAAGTCATGTGAAAGTTCCCAGAGTTTTCTTTTTCTTGATCGTTTCCCTTCCAATTCCAAACTTCTTTCTCATCAAAGATCACATCACGGCTTACAACTATTCTTTTCGTGATGGGGTTGTAGAGCCGGTAAGCTTTCGAGCCAGGCTCGATTCCAAGATGAATAAGAGCTTGTGAACGATCATCAAGTTTCTTTAAGTGAACAGAATCCGCCTTTGCGTGCGCAACACATACAAAAACCCTAATGTGGCCCATACTTGGCTTTCTTCCCTTCAAGCTTTCGTATGGTTTCTGATCCTTCAAAGCTCTGGTAGGAACTCGGTTTATGACATATGTGGCATGACGAACCGCTTCTCCCCACATGAAGTTTGGAACTCTATTTGCTTTCAACATACTTCTGGTTATCTCCATAAGTGTTCGATTTCTCCTCTCTACTACTCCGTTTTGTTGCGGAGAGTAAGGAGCCTTTAAGTGACGCTTAATGCCATTCTTGCTGAAGAATTCATGAAATTCTCTTGACGTGAATTCTCCACCTCTATTTGTACGAAGATTCCCTATTGTCTTGTTAACTTCTTTCTCGATAAGAGCTTTAAAGATTTTAAGTCTTTCAAAAGCTTCACTCTTGTCTTTCAATAGGATGGTCCACATATACCTTGTGCAGTCGTCGATTATCACAAAGATGTAACGATTTTGTGCTGGTGTGGTTGGAGAAATGGTCCACACAGATCGGCATGAAGTAACTCCAGTGCCGTTGACGATCTGTATGAAGTTGCATCTGGAAAGCTATGTCGAGTTTTCTTTCCCACCAAGAATGAATCACACAGCTGCCTCTCTTCTTGTACTTCGGGTAGACCATGAACCATCTCCTTTGCTGCCATGTTTTTAATTATTCTGAAGCTTATGTGACCAAGACGAGCATGCCATCTCCATGGTTCCTCTTTTATCTTCGTGAGAAGACACACTGGTTTACCAACTTTGAGCGATATCTTATAGAGACGGTTAGGAGATCTAAGAACTTTAGTCAACAATCTCCCGTTTGAATCTCTCAAATTTAGGTAATTATCCCTCATTCTAACATCACAGCCCTGTTCTGTCGCTTGTCCCAAGCTAAGAATGTTACTTCTCAACTCCGGTATGTAATAAATATCAGTGAGAAGTCTCTGCTCCCCTGTCTTGGCTTCAAACAAAATAGAACCTTTTCCATTGATGTCAACGCATGAAACATCTCCGAACTTTACCCTTCCCTTTATATTATGGTTTAGCTCTGAGAAGTATGACTTTTCACCAGTCATGTGATTACTAGCCCCATTGTCTAAGTACCACACGCCATCTTCTTTCTTGATGGTTTCAAGTGTCTTCGGGAGTACTTTCTCCTCATTCAAAAACACAACTTCATGCACATAAAGTGCAGAATCTGCATTCTCTGTCTCAGCTTTATTGAGTTCTTGGTTCTCTTCTTTTAAATCAGGACACACTGACTTAAAGTGTCCCTTCTTCCTGCAGTGAAAACAAGTGATCTGTGACTAGTCCCTCTTGCCTTTGTTCCACTCGCCAGAAGCACTTTTTCCTTTGTTTCCATCACCATTATTGCTCCTACCTCGTCCTCGTTCTCTTCCTCCGTTGTCTTTACCACGTCCACGGTTTCATCCTCTACCTCTGCCTCTGTTGCCATGATCAGAGTAAAGGAGACTACCGTGTTCTTTGGCCTTTTGCTCTCCTCGCAAGCTCTCTTCTCCCTTTAAGCGTTCCTCGAAAGCCTTAAGTCGACCCACTACATCTTCGTATCTTGTGTTGTTTAGGTCAAGCACTTGTTCAAGGGTTGCAGAGATTTGCAGAAACTTGCTTGGTAAGCATGAAATAAACTTCTTTACAAGCTTCAGTTCTTCTATTGTTTTTCCTAGAGATGCCGCATTGCCGTAAACTCCAATATTTTTCCAGAGAACGCGTCTATAGACTCGGTGTCCTTCATCCTTAAACGATCGAATTCGATTGTTAGTGTGTGAAGACGAGCTTCTATGACACGATCAGCACCGAGATTCATCAACTTCAATGCCTCCCACATATCCTTAGGAGAGTTTTGGTCTCCAATTTGTAGAATTATATTCTCTGGAACTCCTTGGAATAAGAGAACCGTTGTTATGTCGTTTTTCTTTTGATCCTTTGATCACGGATCAATTGTTTCCCACACTTCATGAACTCTCAATAGTACCTTCATCCGCATTGACCATACGGTATAATTGGTTGAGGTGAGCATCGGAGCTATGATCGATGATGGCACTGAACTTAACTTCATCAGCGACTCTGTCTCTGTATCACCCATGATTATATCTTGACTTCAAATAACCTAGGGCTCTGATACCAAATAAAGTCGCAAGATCATATGAATAATACACAAACGTTTATAAAACTGTAACCTCGTTTTATTTATTTCTTAACTTCCTTAAGATCAACTTAGAATATAGATCTCCTTATATAGCTAATAGGAGACCTTAACTTTTCCTATTACTTATTAAATTAGGAAGCTTAACTTATATCCTAATCCTATTAGTTATTCAACTTAACATAAAGAATAACTTGTTTCTCAAGTAATCTTCTTTGAAGCTTATCCAATTTCTGATGTTCAAAGCAATCATCATCATCATTTACAGGGGAAGGGACATGTATGGCATGAGAGATATGTTGATAGACATTGCTCTCTAGTGTTCTTTGGTTTATGTGTGTTTGTTTGTTGCTTGCAGCTTAAGTAAGTTGTTGTTTTTAGTTGGTTTTGTTTTGAAGATCCGGTCTGATTTTGAGAGTATTCCATTTGGATAAGAGTAGCATCGTCGGGTCCCAATCGAAATCCAAATAACAAAGTTCGGTGGTGAGACACTATATAGTAAAGACTTTTTACTTTGGTTCGGTTTAGCATTTACAACTAACCAACATGATGAACTTTTTCATTGAATTATATTATTTTGGTATAGTGATTACGTAATTTTGTATATATTTGAATACAAAAAAGTACTAACTGTTAATAAATTTTGATTTATTCGGTATGGTATGATATACATATTATCCGTAGAAGTTCTTGTGCTAGTCTCAGATCATTTATTCACAAGATTTCACGACAAACAAAATATATAATGTATTTGTGAACTTGTACTTTTAATTGGACCATGGGCCAGAACATTACGGAATCAGGAACTAAAATTACAATTTTTAGTTATTGGCTGTTTTTATTATAATCAAGAGTCCACCAATTCTTAGTTATAGGCTAGCTGTTTCTATTGAGAAGAGCTATTTAACTTTATATATATTGATCTTTATCTAGGTTTGTTTATGAACAGGAAATAACTATGAGATTCGTCATTTATTTCAGTGTTTAAACCTTAATATAATAGAAGCAATGTGTAAGTAAAGCTTACTACCAATAATTATTTTATCTTTTATATTTACCCATTGGTATATTTACATAATAATAATAATGTATATATAATTTATATCGAAAGCTATAAAGATTCAAATTTGGAAGCGATTTCATTTTTTTTTTAATATAATTTTAGTTCAGATTTGATGTTTTGTGACAAACCAAACTCAACTATCATTTTTCTACTTTTGTATGTAGTTTTTATCAAATTTCTTGTTTTAAAATTTTAAGATGAACGCGTAAGAAATATTTACTCAATAAGCTAAGTTAAAGTCACCAACTGATCAAATCTTTTGGAACAAGCTTAACTCAACTACTATTCTCTATTTTGGTATGTAGTTTTTATATAATTTCTTGCTTTCAGATCTAAAAATGAACGCATTAGAAATGTTTACTCAGTAAGCTAAATTAATCAAATCTTTTGTGACAAACCAAACTCAACTATCATTCTCTATTTTTGTAATGTAGTTTTTATCTAATTTCTTGTTTTAAAATTTAAAGGTAAACGCGTTAGAAATACTAACTCAATAAGGTAAGTTATATTCACCAAGTTATCACTATTTTTGTATGTAGTTTTTATCTAATATTTTTGCTTTAAAATTTAAAGATCAAAACACGTTATAAGTACTTACTCAATAAGCTGGAAGTTTTGTATAAATATTCACTTTGTGTGTTTTGGTCTCGGAGGTACAGAAATCACGAGTTTATCAGCTGTTTGAGTACTCATCAGGTTTCGGATGATTCATTGATTGCTAGCTAGCTACTTGTGATTTGTTCCTTGATTCCGAAACTGCTAGTCTGAGTTTGTAGATCCTGTAGAATGTATCGCTTTTTGGATTAGCCTAGAGCGATCGTGCGTTGATATATATAATTTCATTCATAAACTGTATTTCAGATTATGGGATCGTGAACTAAACGTCTCGTTGTTTAGGTTAGAGCGATGGTGCATTGATTGATGAATATTTGTTTGAGAAGCTGAATTTGAGTTTATAGAGATGTAACATTGAACAGGAATCTATGGTGCATTGATGTTTGGTTATGAACTAAACTTGAATCATGTATGTGTTGTTGATTAGTAGCTGCGGATTGTTTTTAAGTGATCACTTGTGTAGATTCTCGGGATGTTAGGTTAAAGTTCTGAGAAAAATACTCTGTTTGTTTTGATAATTTGATTGCGATTATGGAAATTTCAGAAACAACAATGGGTGGCAAAAACAAAGGAAAGGGCAAAAAGGGAGCTTCTTCGCCAAGTAACAATGATGCTGCTGCTACTTCATCGGTGAGACTCACTGATATTTTGAACTTGTTTTTTCGTGGGAAAACAAACAGATTTGAATATTGTAACTAGTATGGTACGTAACTTCTCATGTCTTAGGGCCGGAGTAACATGCAGAGTCAAGCTGAGAATACTCTCACAGTAGGACAAGCAGATCTAACCGAGAGATTCCTCTGGTGCTGCCGACAGTTTTACACCTTACCTGAGCTGATTGAGTACATGAAAACAAGGCACCGGGGCCTCACAGCAGAAAAGGTGACAAAGATTTTTCAGGAGATGATGAAAGGTAATAACGCTGAAAAGTATGTGAGAGCATCACAACATTACTCTAGATTAAGGCAGCAGAAGAAGAAAATGGAACGAGAAAAGCGAGAAGCAGATGATATTCTACACGGGCTTGCAAGTGTTTCTCTAGCAAGTGATGCCCCAAGTACAAGTACAAGCACTTCTGCAAGCACTCCTCCTCCTTCAAGTACAAGCACTGCTCCTCCTCAGAGCAATGGCGCTAGTTCTTCTTCTTCTTCTTATAGGTATGCATGGTGGGATCAACTCGAGGAACATTACTTGGGAAATATTCATGCGTCAATATGAGACTGAATCCATAATGGAAAAATGAAAATGTATTGAAAACGCTACAAAAAGTTCCGAGTAAAACAAACATCTTAAATCTAGAAAAAGTAAACCAAGCTTTCTTCTGTTTTTTTTTTTTTTTTTTTTTTGTGCTTTTCTTTTTGGTAACAAAGTAAAACAAGCATTACTTAGTCGAAGAAGAACCTACACCACCACTTGTACCCTTACTACTCCTCTCAAGAGCTCTTTTCTGTGAAACTCTCAGATATGCTTCAGCATTTTGACCGGTTAAGAGCTCCCTGAAAACATTTGTCACAGTGGTCTTTGGCAACCCGTGATTCACCTTCATGTAATCGATCATCTCTGGAAGACTATAGAAGTTCTTGCAACAGTAAAAGTAACTATCCTTCACTTTCTTCTGTTCCCTTGTCAGATTTGGGTTTTTCTGATTACAGAAATTAAATTCTCTATGAGAGTCATCGAGTAAAATATAGATGAGAGTATTTTTCACAGTCATCTCCCAAACATTCTTTGTTACTTACCTTGGAAATAACTTGTTTGTCACGTCTGGCTCTGGATCTCTCTGCAACTTTTTTGTCTGACCCAACTTCAGACGATCTCTCAAAATCTGTCCTTGGGATCTCAGCCTCGTACTTTTCGCTCCGTGTTGTTGACATAATATATTCTCTGATATTTTAGGGTTTTCAGACGGAAACAACGGAACCTGGTGCCCGTTCATATATACAGTATTTATACTTCCAGAACAGGCCTTACTAATTTATATTTGTAACTTTTATTGTTAACTCAAAATACGGCCCATTAAGCCCAATATATAGTTAACTGGACCCATCTATTATTCGGACCCTAATCCGAACATGAATGAAGCCAGTGAGAATTTTAAACTGAAATTGACAAATAAATATAAACATACCCAAACAGATTTTGAGTTTTTTTTTTTTTCAATCTAACTTATTCCAAACGTCGGTTATATAGATGTTTATTTTTATAACACCTTAATTTTATTAATGTCAATTAAGGTTTAATAAATTACCAACTCGGAATTTTAAGCTGTACATGATATTAAAAAATAAGTAATAACATGATGCTTCCTGACTCACTTTGAAGTATATACTGATTTGCTAATTTTCTATCGTTTTCCTTAGTCGTATATAATCTTTTGTTTGGCTATCATCCATTTTGATCCAAACACCTTTTATCACTATATAGATCAGGAGGCACGATCTATCTGTTACATCGTCGCCCATTCCATACACTCCCGCTGCAAGAGTTAACATGCTTTGCTGTAATTTCTATACATACCCAAAAACACTCTTCATATTGACTTTGGTAATCATCTGAGTCCATCATCTTCTCCATGTCTTCGCATATGCAGTACGTTTTTCCTCCTATTATCGAATAAAGTTGAGACCCTTCTCTCGAGTGTAGCGAGGTCACAATCTTCCATATCAAATTGTTAAATGAATTTAAAGTCCACAATTGAGAGTGGTGTTGCTTGTATGAGCCAGGCGCCTATGCCATAGTGAAAGAGACTCGTTGGTGACAGCCAGTGCCGTGTATTTATTGAGAAGAGAGGACACTTGATAGAGATCACATGTACTGTCACTGCGGAGTATGACTTTCCGAGACTTGAGATCCTTCACAGAGAAACCAAACGGGTCAAGTTCAACTGAGCACCAATTGTCAGTAGTAAAACGACGAACATAAACAAGATTTTTGACAAAATTAGGTGCAACAAGAACGTTTTACCAGTGTAATAAACGAGATTGAGAAGGGATGGAGGTGTAACCAGTGGACTGGACTGGTATGGAAGAATCATTCCCAACAGTGACGGAGTTTCCGGTGTTCATATTAAAAACAGATTGAAGCATACCTGACGAGGAGGCTAAGTGAGAAGATTCACCGCTGTCCATGAACCAGCCATTCTGCGACGCATCAGTAAGCGTCATTGTGTTGAACGCTTCAGCAAAATCTCTTGTCGGCTGCAGAGATGCGTCAGCGAAATGGACTTGAGCCGGAGCTGGTTGAGCCTGAGGTGCATATTGACGAGGTGGATAGAAGCCTTGTGGAAGTGCTTGGTATGGCATTTGCTGAGATGGGAAGTTGTACCAGTATGGTGGAGGAGACCAGCTGTTGTATGGGGGTCGCTGATGATAGTTGTTGTAGTTATATTGTCCCATGTTCCTGTTGCCTCGATATTTCCCGCGATAGTTGTTCCGTGAGTTGTTGTATTGTTGCTGAGGTTTGCTCTGCTCTCACGATTGATTCTGATGATCATCTTCCATTTCCATCATATTCTTGGCATCCTCAAATGATGGAAATGGTTTCTGGTGCTTGATCACATTTAAGCACATAGTCAAACTTCTCATTTAAACTATTTAGCATGTAAATTATCAGTGTTTTGTCTGCCACTGGTGATTCGAGATTGGCAAGGAGGTCTGCAACAGACTTGAGTTGCTGACAGTAGTCGTGTAACGATAGATCACCAATTTCCTTGCTG